>UYRT01079144.1:1392-15976 GCA_900617915.1 Gongylonema pulchrum
TACAGACAACCTCTCGTCAATATGCGTTTTCTGCATTGCATAGCTGCAAAAAACGCATAAAAACACACAGCGGCACGCAGTAGGATAGATGGTGCGATCATGCGTTTTGTGCAATTCTGTTCAACGAATGTCTCCCGTCAGAAATGTCCACTCTCTTGCTGCTTGGCACCTGCAGTAGTCGGGATGCTCTGTTCGGCTACAATTTACATTTTTCTGTATGTTAGATCTAATATAAAATTTGCGCAGGCGCACACGGACAGGAAACATCCTCTTGAAATTTCAACTTCCTGCCTTTCTGTTCCGAAGATGGCAAATCTTCTCCCAAAGTGTAAGCGTTCGGATGCTTGTGGAAGCGAAATCTACAATTTCCAGCGTCACACATAGGCGCCTAACATCCTCTTGAGCTTCCAATTTTTCTGGTCTTCGAGTTAGTAATTTTCCGGTCAAAACCCCAAGTTCCCATGCGTTAGGCCTAGACGCACGTGAAAACTGAATCTGAAATCTTTAGGTGCACACAAACACTGAACATCTTCATAAAATTTCAACTTCCTAATACTTATAGTTCCCGAGTCAGCAATTTTCGCGCAGAACTTTCAAGTCGCCATGTGTGAGACATAGACGTAAATGAAGGCTGATTTTAAATTTGCGGGAGCCGAACGTGGACAGAGAGAATTCTAAAATTCCAGCTTCCCAGTTTTTCAAATTATAAGATTTCGCGACAAAATTTTCAAGTGATTGTACGTGAAACCCAGCCACACGCGGGGATCAAATTTAAGTCTGCAAAATTACGTACAGACACAGGATTCATCGTTCCAAACTTTCAGCCTCCCAGCTTTGGTTCCCAATTTGAAAAATCCGGACAAAACGCACACGGAGCACACAAACACACACTGACAGAGTCTCGACGACAAGCGTTCTGTGCAATTGTTGCAGCACAAAACGTATAATTAGCTTAACGCTAACACAAAGATCAGAGAGACGAATGTTAAACATCAGCAAGTTGCAAAAGGTACAGACTGTGGTCATATAATGTAAAAGATACAATACGGGAAAGTACGCCAAGGAGGAGCTAGGCTGGTAATGTAGCAAGATAACAGATAACAGATGGACAAAGCGAAGAGCTGAATGGTAATCTTGAAGTGCTGGGTGAAAAGCGACAAAGCGAAGAGCTGAATGGTAATCTTGAAGTGCTGGGTGAAAAGCAAGAAGGCCGTCGATACGCTGGGTTAATCCATTATCTTAACTGCATAAAGTGAAAAACACAAGATCGCAGTCGGTAAAAAGTTGTCGACTGCACAAAGGGGTTTTATGAATTAAAAGCTGCTTTAAATTCTGAACTTTAAAAACTGTTGGTTGTAAATGAACAAAAAAAAAAAAAAATCTAAAGTGCTATGCTTTGCGTTTAACTGCTTCGCATCAACTGGTACTCTTAATAGAAGCTCTGTCGTAATAAATGTTAATGGTAAAAGCGTAATGACAATATCAGTGACTAGTGTGTCGTACTAAAGTGGTATCAGTGACAGGCATTTCGATAAGCAAATATGGGTATTTCTGTAAGCATGTAAAGAGCCATTTGTATAGATTTTTTTCCGACGTATACAGTTAGGGCTTTGGGGAGCCACGGAGAAAACACACCTTAAGTCCAATAGCAAAGGAAATGGGGCATCGGATAACAAATACTGGCATCAAGCACATATGAAGACGAAATGATCTGCAGAAAGGAAGCGGGAACAGCCGTCTACCGAACGTAGAAATCTAAAAAGTAGCTGGCTTGGCAGGGTGAAAATGAAGAAATGCGGAAGGTAGTGGGGTAGTAAACTGTGGGGTGAAGACGAGATCGCAGAACGTGATCAGTGGTTACTCGAGATAGAAAAAAGTGATGAAAGCTGCTAAATTCACATCATTATTGCCGTTATCATCATCAATAACAACAGCATCTTACAGAAATGATATTCGGGCAAACTATCTGCTGAACAAGAAAGAAAACTGAGACAGTGAACAGTGATCCGATCTACAATGGTGTGTTTCAGGAACAGCCGCTCAACCAGCGTTATTTCCGGAACTGGCGAACGGAGTCCGGAATGGTGTACAGCACCGATAGCAGTAATAAGAAAAAGTGTACTGCGTCTGATCCATGGTTTGCCCTACACAAATGTAATGATACCATCGCGAGCAATTACCTTCACACTGGATCCAACGGACGTTCTCACCTATAAAATCTTCACTTTTGCAGCAGTGAAATAAAACAACTCAGTTTCTGCTTGCAGGTCCACGAGTCCATAAATAACTCGTGTTGAAGCTAAAACTCTCTCCCCCCTCTCCCACGGGTTTGCTTTCTGTCACAGGCGAAGGTGGTCGGAAACAATCTGGGTGTTATCAAACGCCAACAGCAAGCATCTGCTGGCACAGATGTGGCAACAGCCAAAAAAAACCTCTCTGGTCCACTCTCTCTTAAGAGCTGCTTAGCAGCAAGACGACCTGGCAGATGCCAGTACCAATTCACCATTAAAGCGAACGAACAAATCGCAGAGGGTTTGGATGCCTCACTGGTGCAGTCGAGTCGTCGGCCTTCAGTACTAGATCAGCACTACACACTATTGCAACATGCTCACCAGCAAACAGTTTGAGAAAAGATTTCAATCAGACGCTTACCAGAAGGCTTCAAGCAGATATCAGCAGCGCAAGCTTCTGTTTCTCCGAAGTGTTTAATTCGTTTCATATGCCGCCCGGCAGACTGTTCAGACATAATCAAGCCGCGCTTCAGATTTCGATATCGTCTGCTAAGACCAAAACCGGAACCAGAAAACAAAACGCCAGAAAGCTGTATCAAAGGCATCCGCTGCCTAATTTGTTCACAAAGCCTTTTTCTCATCTCCGTGACCGGTTTCACTTGTGTTAATGCAGCGCTGATCCGTTTCCATGCCTCTGACTTCAATATTTCATTGCAGAATACCGGTATCAGACATTCATCGATCCTTTAAAAAAAGTGGTTGTTATTACATTTTATTAACAAGAAGTTCGAACAATATTTTTCCATTAAATAGCAGGACCATCAGCAGGCCAACCGCTAGGTGGCGTGGCAACAGCCAAAAAAACCACTCGAATTCAAGAAAAAATTAGGCCCTCTATGTGAGAACACGCGGAAAGCCGCCGATGTCGTGATAATGCCCGCGCAAACAGCTATACGGAACTGTGTGGATGAGAGACCCAAAACAGAGAACAGTGGAGAATACCAGCTGCACCAATAGGGCGAAGAAACGCGACGAAGAAACATCAGCCTATGAAATTATGCTGCACCACTGTCGCATTTTTTTTTCGTTGCAAACGGCTAAAATTGAATGCGAAAAAAATACTTTTTGCAAAGGGCTGTATCATCAATGACATTACCACCAGAGAACTGCTCGATGCATTTCAAGGCCTCTCCATAGACCAGTTCGGTCTGATTCAACGCACACTCCACCAGCACACGTTCCAATGATGGCAAAGCAGTCTCACACAGACTTTTCACATCTTCAAGAAGTGGCCGACGGCTACGCAGGCATCGTACACAAAGATAATAGCCGACAGGAAGATGCTCCATGAACCATTCCCACTGCACACATGATGCTAAAAAATATCCAAAATTCAGTTTACCAGCTACATGCTTGTTAAATCTAAGTCATTGATTTCTAGTTGCATTTTATGACACGTCTTCGGAATGATATTCCTGAAATCAATGTGAACACCAAAAAAGACCCTAGAACCAAGAAATGCTAAATTTGAATGAAGCAGCAGGAGACAGTGCACAGCAGCCGACTAGTAAAAATCATAATTGGAACCAAACAAAAACTCACAATGATATTTGGCGTGGCAGAGCAAACAACTAAGAAAAGCACAGTTGTCTGCTGGTGCTTCTGCCTGAGTATGACCAGCGCAGAGACAAGTCTCACTAACCGAACGCGCATCGTTTGCTGTCCGCAAAGCCACCATTAGTTCGCGCTGCTTAGTAAATACCGAACTGATGTGATTCTTCTAAAATTCAAGCACTGTTATTCTTCAAGGACAAAAGTGCAAACTACGTAATACTGATTATGCGTTTTTGCATTTATGCAAATGCAAAAACGCATACTGTGACGACCCCAGTGTGTATATGTGTGTCTGTCCGGGTATTTCAACCCGGCACCCAGACAAGCACAGGCGCCAAAATTTTGTCGGTGGTTTCCCCGGCCAAGTGCCATTCCAGGACCGCGGTACCAACCCTCACACACGTCTAGGCCCTGCGCACAAGCGCGTGAAAGTTCTGGCAGGAAAACCGCAAAGTCGGGGACCAAAAAAGCTAGAAAGCTGAAATTTTATGTTATGTCCCCCGTACACATAGAACTCAAAGGTTTTTAATTCAGACCCCGGGTGTACGCTGTTCTCAAGTACGGTCCCGTGAAGGGAGCTTCTCACGTGTGCCAGAATTTACTGACATAATATTCCTTAGCCACGAAAAGACTAAAGATATGGCGGAAAAATCGCTAACTTGGGATCCGGGAAAGCCGGGAGACTGAAATTTTAAGGGACTGTTCCCAGACCATGCAAAACTTAAAATTATCAATTTCAGCCCCTCCGTGTGCGTGGTTTTCATGTAAGGACCGAAAAAATTTTTGGCGGAAAAATGGCTAGCTCGGGAACTAGGAAAGCTGGGGCTGAAATTTTAGGATTATTTTCTCGGCGCCCGTAAATATCAAAGATATCAAATTCAGCTCCCAGATACGTGTGGTTCTTACGCACGGACCCATGAAATTTTTTGGCAGAGGAATGCTAACTCAAGGACCAGAAAAGTTGAAAAGCTGAAATTTTAACGGAATGTTCCCTGTCCAAATACCGCGTAGACAATTACTTCCTTTCAGAGCGATCTTATTACAGCACGAAATACTGCAAGCGCGCATTACCGTACAGGTCCGCCCGATGCGCGACGTCAATGATTTTTGGATGGCGCAGTGAATGGTTGAATAACCCAAGAGAGGAGCAGTCCAGAGCAAATTGAGAGTGACAGCATCACGCTTCACAATGTCTACCCAAGCAGCTTTGCATATGAAATACCAAAACACAATAGAAATCTATTAGATCATGAACTGACATCAAATCAGGTCAAATTTCTTCAGACAGTTTAGGAGTGCCTAATAGCAGTTCATGGACTCCCCGAACATTACTCCCACATCTTCCGTACTATTCTCCATTTGCTCACGTATATAATATATATGCATGTGTATGTACGTGAGCAAAGCGAGGACTGTGTGTGTTTTGTGTCTGCTTCTGTATACATACATATATAATACATAAATAAATAAATAAATAAATAAATATATATATATACATATGTGTATACAGAAGCAGACACAAAATACACAGTCTTCCAGAGTTTGCAACAATCAGCTGAGACGGAGGCCAAAAAAATTAATGATCAATGGATGAATGTAAAGTGAAAGTCCAATGTCTGTGAGTATTTTCAACGCAAACATACTTTTACAGCTGACAAGCAGACTGTACAAATTAATATGTGACGCAGAAACGTTAAGAAGAACCTAAGCTTTACTTGAATTTGTCTCCCTTTCTACGTTCCCAGTTTCATCATTCACTAATAATTATCAACTACTAAAGCAGAATATGACATAGATAAAGATTTACTTCTTGCATGTGAACAGAACAAAACTTGTATGTCATTTAAAACCCGGGAGCAGGTCTTTTTACTACAGGGCAGTCCGAAGAAATTTCAGGCTCGCTTAGTCTGCTGTTTTTAAGTCGCAGAGAATGAATGACACTCTGTGCAAGCACGATTCTAAAATGCAGTGGAAATTTTCGGTTTCAGCGCTGCAATATTAACAAGAAATTTGGTTTTTCGGCTTCACACTATCGACCCTTGCTGCTTCAAAGGCAAAAATGAACAGAAACAAAATCTGTGGATGCATCCGTATGGCTGTGTTGTTCGAGCATGAAAAAAAAAAAAAAAAAACAAGGAAGGTGCAATTGAGCAGGGGAGGAGGCCAATGAAGAGAACGGAACTAAGGAGATTCGCTGTAAGCGACAGAATTTTTCTGACTTTTGGAGCTTTCTAGTTAAAAGCTGGTTTGCATTGAATGTTTAGTAAGGAAGAGCACATGACAGAATGACAGGAGAAAAAGGAAGCCAGCGAAAAAGCAGCTAATAAAACTGAAGCAATTGACAAAACACAGACATCTATGCTTCGGATGTTTATAGGTTTGTTGGAACCATTGGAATTTTTTCCTCACGTGTGCCAGAATTTAATGGAATAATAAGAAGCCAGATGTGGATAACTTACAAGCTGTTCCACGGACTCGAAACTTTCAATATATGTCCAATCTTCGCGTATCGAATATGCCTTGAACGGGCTAAGCGGCATTGGAATGCCCTCAATTAATTCGGCCAAATCGTCGCGACCAGTTAGTATCTAAAAAACCATTAGGAGAATACTGCAGGAGTGGGAGAACAGTACTCTCTTGAAGACGAGCACTTGAGAGCAATTTTCAAACAGCTAGAAGCAAACAGTAGATGAAGTTACAGTAGTAAAAATCTAGCAAATATCACTTAAAAAAAACGAATAAGATGATGCAATAAACGGAAAAAAAGCTACTCTCACTAAATTCCAGAGACGGTGTGCGTTGGGGGAAAATTCGTACACACCCATGAAAAAATTTTATTTTTAGTTTTGACTTGATGAAAGAACACACACACACATACACGCAAAACGCACAGGCCATGCGCATACATATAAGAGATAAGGGACTGAATTATGTGCATTTCGGGAAGAAAAATACCTCAAAAATGTTGTAATAGGAATTCCGCAGATAAAACATATTACAAATTCGTTGACAAAAACAACGAATGCCTTCACGACGTTCTTCAGCACAGGCGTGAGCAGGTGAATTCCTCATTATAAAGGATTTTCTTATACTGTACAATACATCATCAAAAGTCTTCAAAGTGCAATTTTCGCTTCCTGGAAATGTGTTTTCTGTAGAATCATATAGTTATACGAGAAGTCAGTCGTATCCATCGGCAGATTTCATAGCATCGATGATGCCTTCAAAGTGCCGAACCGAAAGGACCGGGCTGCTTACAGAACGTGATCACTGAGGGAAGTTATGATAGCATTCACTTCGCAATGATAACTGACTAGATATAAAAAACGTGCCTTGCAAGCAATGCAAATTTCTGGAAATATTCTTAGCCAGTTGAAGCTCAGCTCGGAACTTATCCAAAGTATCGTCTGACATCCAGTCAGAGATCTCCAAGTCTGCCCACAGTTTTTCTGCTGCTTCCAGTCCAATTCCTTCATTGCTGATATTTGTTAAGAAATTTTCGGCCTACAATGGCTATGTTGAAAGAAAAAACTAGTAATATTTATTTTTAACAGTCCCATGCTAAGATTTTGGAATCAACCTTCTTGGTAACCAAACAGATAAACAGGAGGTTCCTTTAACCTATTGCAGAAGATAATGAACCGCAACAGAATGGCCAGCGCACCGAATGCCGGTGCAAAAATGCGTTTTTTACGTTGTCCCCGCCAATTTCTGTCGCTAACGGCACTGGTTTTTCCGGCAGATGCTTCTAGCTAAGAGAATTGAGACTGGACACCAGGACTGTCAGGAAACATCCCTATAAAATTTCAGCTTTCTAGTTTCCTAGCTACCGAATTAGCAATTAACCCGCAAAAAAATTCACGGGTTCGCACTTGGGAACCACGCAAACCCGAGGGCAGGGTTTGAGCTTACTAACACCTGCGTGGACGGGGAACATACCCTTAAGATCACAGTCTTCTAGCTTTTCAGGTTTCTGAGTTAACAAATTACCTATAAAACAACTTTCACGGGTACATACGCGGGTACCAGGCGGACAAGAGCGTCCATTTTGGGAATGGGGGCCCATACATGCGTATAAATTAACTTCTCAAAGTTCCAGCCCTGTAACTTTTGTACGTCTCGAGATGAAAAATCGGTACAGATGAACATATAAACACACACACAAACACAGACAACTCCTCGTCAATATGCGTTTTCTGCACTGCACAGACGCAAAAAACGCATAACAAACTGAGTAATTGTTTTGATGAGCAAGCCCCAGTTTATGATGCAGTTGGCTGATAACTTCCTTGATCCGCAAGTCGCTTCCCAAAAGCGATGTTCCCTGTTCCAAAAGAGATACCACAGTTTGCAGTTTCCATCTACCTTTCCCATCATTCGTGTGGTCATCGCTGTTTTCACTATCCGAATCTACTAATTTCAATCGTTTCCAGTTCAAAAGTTTATGTGCACGCTTTAGCCACTGGCATTTGAGCAACACCTGAAATAACAGAGTTATTCAATCACTACGATTTCTAACAAACTCAACATTCCAACATATCTGCGCACTGCCCAAAAGTATCATTTCTAGATAGCGAAGTCAGAAAAAAACCTCCACTTACTTTCTACAAGAGATGAAGACACTTAGGAGGAATGATAACTCATACCACCATCAACCACCTCCTGGCAAAGCAGTGTGGACCCTATGTCTATCATGCAACTACTCGAACTGGGAGAATGCACATATCCTCATAAGCTACCGAATAGGAGAACTAGAATAGCCCCAATCGGCGATGATATCAAACAAAAACGAAGTGATATTTCGTATCTGATCAACGTGATCAGATGAGATGACGAACAAAAACTATAAAAAAGGTACATTTTCCAAGAACTGAGTTTCCGCCAATTTGAAATTAAAATCATTTGCTTCATCAAGTAACCGCTTGGCAGGCTCAATATACAAGTCGTAATTCTCTAGCATATCTCCTGTTTTGACCAGAAAACCAGAGCAACGATTCCGCCAGCTCGTTAGACGAACCATAAAACACTAAAAAGTCTATGCAATAGACCTTGTGAAAGAAAAAATTACAGAAATGAAGCAAAATTGACCAAAGCACTCAGGCCCTCCAAAATCAACAAAAGTTCTTAAGTCAAATGCCAAGATCCCTCCTGCATTCGCTTTCTGTGAGTAGCGGAAACACTCGGGTAGCCTGAGTGGCGACGAATGGTAACAGCAGCCCACCGCTGGCAAGGCCATCGATAGCTTCTTCTTCAGGTGCTGTTTACAAGCAAGCTGATGGCAGGTTCGTCTCCTTGGCATACGCCTGTATCAAATCACCGGCGAAACGAATGAACGAACTATAAAGGGGCTCGTTATTTCACAGGCAGAGTCGAATCCTTTGTGTTCTGCACAACAAACAACAGCGCTACTTTGACTGCGCTATGTCCACTAGCTCTTGCTTAACGAAAAGCTTATGAAGCAACACACACCGGGGTTTCCGGTGCGACTATGCGTCTTCGTAACCCGAATTTCGCCGTATTCCCATGTCAGACGTTAACGAGTGTGAAAAATGTCATTACGTTTTCGTATCTCACAGAATCAGGCGGAATTCTCATTAAATTCCCTACCTACCTAAATGCCGAGAGAAAAGAACGGCAGCGTTGCAATTTAAACATTTTGTGTCTGTACGCCAGGCAGTTGCATAAGCAAAAGCCTACTTCACGCGTGCTGGCTCTCACATGAGCAGCAAACATTCTCAGAAAAAAATGCTTCCTGCTCAATCTGGCTATCGAGTTATATTTGTGCGCATGCAAAATCTAGACGAGCTTTAAAGACGAATTTGAAATATTTAGATAGCACACTGGTGTAGAACATCCTCGTAAAGTTTCAGGCCCCTAATTTGACTGGCTGGCGAATTCGCTTTTCGTTGCAAATATTTTTTTAGCGCGCGAACACGCGAAACAGACGTATACCAAAGCTCATTTTACGCTTACGTGCCAAAGTATGAAAAACAAATAATATCGTAAAGTTAGGGAACTCTACTCAGCTTAGTGCGCCAGTTAACATCTTGTCAACGATGTCGAACCTCAACCTCGACGTTTCCGTACAAGTGATCTAGATATATGCGATAGCTGCACTGGAAGCGCTTAGCTCTTACAAGTACATAGAAGACCCCTGTGAAATTTCAGCCTCGTACCTTTTCCGGCTCCCGAAACTGTTCTTCCGCCAAAAAATTTGCATGTATACTTTCCGGTGCCCGCAAGTGCGAGCGAATGATAATTTTCAGAAGGGAGAAGGGAATGCTCCAAAATTTCAGCTTTCTAGCTTCCCTCGTCTTTGAGTTGAAAGTAGGTGACAAAAAGTGCGAACACACACACATACGCACAGACAACCTCTTGCCAATATAAGTTTCTGCATTTGCATAAGTATGTAAAAACGCATAAAAAAAAATGTGGTGCATGCAGTATTCCAAGCAGCAACCATTATATCGTTCCTCAAATCAGATACAGAACATGGTAGACTATCGACATCCAGCCCGATGCTTTGCACGTCTCTTTCATCAATCACAGGGAAGCTTTCACGCATTCCTAATTGATCCCTGAAACGCAATCACAAAAAATTTGTTTTAAAATACAAAGTAATATACGCTTAAAGCAATGTTTGCTACAGAAGTAAAGCTTATAGAGACAGAACTTTCCGTAAAAAGCCCGCATCACTTTACCACCACAAGTGCGTTACCCAGATTCGTCAGAAATTATTATTTAGGTAGTTATGTCAATCTTAAAGAAATACACTTTTGCTCCAGAATGAGAGACAACAAATGGACAATGCGAAATACTGATATACACGAACCGTTAAAAGAAGAAAAAAAGGACCACCGGCTTGGTGCAAAAGATCTCTTCGAAAACTTATTTAAAATTAAGTGCATAAGGCTCAAAATAAAGGAGAACAAAAAAATTGTCAGCCAAGCCAATAGCGAGAGAGGAAGCGAAGCAGCAGCTCGCGACAGTACCACAGTAATGTATCAAGACAACTATTCTGCTAACTCCTTTAAGAATCAGTGCGCGCATTATCAGGCATATGCAACATTTCGGATGAGCTCTGTTCCATCGCGGACGTGCAACAATTTTTTACAGGCATTCAGCCAAACGCGTAGTAGGCAACGAGACGAAGTGGTGATGCTCAGTATGCAATACTGGCTTCTCGAGAGGCCAAAGCCTTTTAAAGTGCTTCGGCAGAGACAATAGTTGAATTGGAGTATCAAGCCACATAATGAACTTCAAGGATTACCGTCAAGCCGACCACCGACCAACCTAGCACTGATTAAAAGCAACTGGAAGAGTTGCCAGTTGCATAAATGGAGAATGATATTATGAATTACGGCTGATCCAATCAAATAATCAGCCAACGGTTTCTCAAAAAGTTTATTTTTTGCGTGGATTTTTTAAACCTAATCATATTCAATACAGGAAACACAACATCTGTGATCTATGCTCCACGATTTCTGGGCATTCTTTGAAGTAGTTTTTATTCCTAAAAAAAGCTTGCAAAAAGAAAACTCAGCTTAGATGGGAGAGGCAAAGAGATGGCCTGCTGTCTAAAATATTATTTGTTCATCTGGATGAGCAAAAAAACTTTTTAGTGCATACTCCGATAATATAATTGCATCCCGCGCTTGAAAACGGGTACGACAAGTGAGTCACAAGGTCGGCCGACATTGTAACAGTGGAATTGCAACGTAATTTGAGAATTCAAACTACCAAGGATACCAACACTATCCCGCATGTAAATGTTGGGGACCGATTCAAACGATGTCCCTAGCATGCACCTGCAAGCCCAGTGCAACTCTACTAGATTCTTCGGCCTTGAACTCCAGTTAGCATCTAGCCCTTAATCAACGAATATACCATTTTTGAAAATCCTTCCAAAAAGCGCTATTCCATTTCTTTAAGGTACCAATCATTAATGCATGACGTTCTCTAGATGTTGGCAGAAAGACATGTTTTTGTTCATCAGACTTTACTTTCCCGCGCGGTCACAATAATATCCTACAGACTGCGATCTGACAGAGAGACTGACTGCTTATACCGGCACGAAAAGACTCCTCGACCATCCATCGCTCCGCTGTACTCCATCAATCGCCGGCATTAACTCTTTTGCTTTTATAAGTGGCCAAGTTTCGCATTCGTATGCCACTACCTTCAACACAGTGATATTTACAACGTTTTTCCAGCTTTCAGAGCGCCGACGATGGAGCATGGGGTTGTCGCCGAAATAAGAGGAACCCAGTTAAATCCGAAAAAACCCCGAAACTTGGCCATCAGCTGTGCTCTGAAAGAAACCAACAACAAAATCAACAAAAAAAAAGTGGGTCTGATGCGTTCCAAGTCACCTGATCTGTGTACGCTGGCGCATGATTGCCCTTGCACGATTCACAACACGGTCGCACTGCCTGACGATTTCACGCGCTTCCTCACTGACTTCACAGTGTGGGTAGTCAAGCGCTAACGGCGAATCAAGCAATCCTCGCAAGTCTTCCAGTTCTAAATGAAGCAATACAGTAAGGCAACCGAGTGTCAAAAATGATCATTTTCATGAGGAAGCCAAACGGAACAGGTAAATTTTTAAGAAATATGTATTCAGCTTGAAACAAAAGCAGCAGCCATCTGCCGACAAAAGCAACTCTAACTACTAGAAGCAACAAACTCAAAATTATGCTTCATATTATTGATCGTGCACCAAGTCCAGCAAACCTCTAAGGCACAGTGTTCTCGGGCTCAACAGTTGCTTTTTGCCCTAGTCTCAGTTCTGAGGGTTTCTGCTTGGGAACTTATGAAATTTAAGTAGCCCTGTTTCCGTGCTTCCTACAAGTCCACAGTGTCATGCATTAAAGTTTGAGACACTAGAATGGCCAATACGAGTGCACTGTGTCACTGTGCATATTGTATCAAATTCGTTATCTGCAAGTACGGCAGGCGTATCAAAGGAACTACATGCATTTCATGAACACCAAAGTTATTTGGCGCGTTCCATTTATTGGCATGCAACTTTATTATCCATGTGTATTTTGTTGGTTTTTTCGATCCAATTCGCTGCTGCTTGTTGTTAAAACAGTTCAGTGGCAATTGCAGGGTGTGATCGAACGGTACTGCATTCAATATTCAGCTTTCAGTTAGTGCTCGAATCACCGCTTCCAAGAGGTCAACAATTCCCGCGGAATTCAAGTCACCACTCAGTAAGCTGGATATTAACGAAAGTTATAAAAAAATCAGCTCTTGCATTATCTGACACGCAACAATTGCAAAATACCTGGCTTACGGCCGTCTTTGCACTCGCGGAGCAGTAAACAGAGCTTCTCTTGCCAAACCGAAAATTCGTGAGTCTGCCGACGCAAAGCAGTGAGAAGGGAAGTTAATTCACTCGGCAGGAATCGGTATCTATAATTTATATGCAAACCTATTCTGTGATTTTCAGCAGGAGCGATCGATGAACCCACGGAGCATGACCATCAATGCTGCCCCCTTTGTCACTCACATTCCCGGGATACTGTTTACGGTAAACACTTAGCTGAGGATGTATCAACAGCCGAAATCTGAGCCTTATCTCTCTATAATTGTTATGCGTTTTTGCAGCGCTATAACGCTACAAAAGGCAGCAAAAACGCATACTGAGACACTCCGTCTGTGTGTATGTGTGTGTGTGTTCGTCTGCCCTGGTGTTTCTACTCGCCAACCACGTAAGCTTTGACGCTGAAATTTTGCCGGTGTGTTCTTTGGCCAAGTGTGGATTCAGGAGCGTGATATCAACTATCAAGCATGTTTACGTCTCACTCACGAAAACATAAAATTTCTGACGGGAAAACCCTATCTCGGGAACGAGAAAAGCTAGAAAGCTGAAACTTTAGAGGAATGTTCTTTACTCATGTGCAACCAAAAGATTTTAAATTCAATTCCTTAAAACCGCCTGAGACTCGCGTACGGACATGTGAGGGTGTTGGCGGAAAAAATGCTGACAAGGAAGCGAGAAAAGCTGAAAAGCTGGAATTTTAACAGAATGTCACCTACTCGTGTGCGACTAAAAGATTTCAAATTCAGTTATTCTAGTGGAGTCTTTTTCGCACACCAACAACTTTCTATTTGTCCACAACTGACATGTCACACAACTGTACAATTGATTTCCTGAACTTCGAAGGCCAGTATGTCGCAAAGTCTAGCTACTGTGATTCCTTGTGATCTTGCTGCAGTATGAAACAGTGCAAAAACACATGATCGCACCGACCCGCCTGGTGCGTTTCAGCCTGGGTTTTGCTCTGTGCTCGCACCATTATTTGGTTGCATTTCATTTAATCATATATCCTGAATATCATCGGAGTACAGAAAATCCTAAAAGTACCATAATACGAGTACAGTTTATTTATATATATATATATGTGTATATATATGTACATATATATGTACGTATATGTGTATGTATATATATGTATACATACATATTTAAGGGTAAGCTAAATTGCGACTATAAAATTGCGACTATTTAAGGGTAAGCTAAATTGCGACTACGTAATATATATGTATACATATATATTACGTATACGTATATACAAAACTGCGTATATATGTACTATATATGTAAAACTATATATACAAACTATGTATATAAAATTGTTTTACATACATGTATATGTGCAGAGCAGTTTTATTATGCGTTTTTGCTGTGCAGCGCTATAGCGCTGCTACAGCCAGCAAAAACGCATATTGTC
>UYRT01079164.1:0-10132 GCA_900617915.1 Gongylonema pulchrum
GCCTTTTTTGCGGACCAGCACCTTTCCATTTGCCGGGTCACTGAAGTCTACACCAGTACATCGAGGACTAGTATGTCACAGGGTTAGCTACTGCGGTTCCTTGCGATCTTGCTATGGCACGAGAAGTGCAAAAACGCATAATCGCTCCGGCCTGCCTGGTGCGTTCCAGCCTGGGTTTACTGAATTTTGCTCCTCTTGAATTATCTTTCCCTCTTCGGCAGATGACTTCTTTCATTCACCTCAGCCTAAAGTAGTGATGGGCTGCGGTTGTGACACTAAATAAGGTTTATTCGCTGCAGCTGATCCTTCAACGCCATCTTGCACTTCTCGATGCACGGATTCTCGAAAACAACGTACGCTTGCCGGTGCTGCCGTCATTTTTATGCACCGGCATAGTTGTTTCCGAATCGTATTATTTCAATTCGCTGACCAAACCAATGAAAATAACATTCAAGGGCTTGAAAAACTCTCTTGCAGTTATGTATAAGGTATGGTGTTTCGCATAAATTTTTGCACGTGCTAATAGCGTTTTAACGACGCATGCCTTTATTTTGCCGTTTATTTAGCAGTTTGGAAAATCCTGCTCCATCGTTACCATAGCCAGGAAGCTACAGTATCAGGAATAGGGTTACTGCTTATGTAACAAGTCTTCAAGTTAGAAATCAAATTTTGACCCCACTGTGCACTGACATATTAGCTTCAGGTTCAAGTATGAACTAGTGCTGCAGCTAAACTAAAAAAGCTGAAAGGATTGGGATAAATAGTGAATACAAATAAAAGTTATTCGGAAAATTTTGTTTGAAAATTTCTGAGGAATAATTTTCGAGAGTTTCGTAAAAGTACGGTTTAATCCATCGAATAATTCGAAACGAATAATTTAAAAACATGCTGCGAAAACCCACGGTATTCCAGCTACCACCTCAGCTTATGTTTAGTGTAGCTGTTTAGTCATGGAAGAAATGCTATAAAGTCAAAATTTTGGGTTTTTAGTTCACCGCATGATGCGGTTAGCTTTTAAATATATTTTTTGCCTTTATTCTCAATTCTCCGCCCGTGTAGCTTATCCTGCAATATAATTTTTGACGGGAGCAATTTTTTATTAGTTTAGAACCCAAAAATTACTTTTACGGTACACAGTCAACGAGCATAGTGATCGAAAAGTCGAAAAAATAGAGCTGTTGAAACAGGATAGCATGGGAGGCATGTTGTCATTTCACGTGGATAGGGACTGAGGCTTTTTTTTTTTGAACTGTAAACAGCATCAGGCGCATATTTGCAGGAAGGAGATGACATGCGCCAGGATGCGTTGGTCCTGCAACTGGTAAAAATGATGAATGACATCTGGCTTAGTGAACAACTCGATCTCAGAATGGTCATCTTCCGTTGTTTGCCGTTTGGAAATAAATCTGGTACGCTTCTTCCAGGCGTTAAAATTTCACTTTTTTTTCAAAATATTTTGAGTTTTTGCATTTTTATGCAGTTGCAAAAGCAATATTATCAAGAGGTTGTGTATGTGTATGAAATTCGTCACTTGCTTTCAATCCGCAGGACCGCTATTTTATGGGCGTTTTCCCATCTACGTTTCGTTCTTACAATCTGAAATCGTTGTTCATCTGTATGCACTGAAAGGAAATCATGGAAATTTTTTAGCAGGAGGCGATTTCGGGAACTAGGCAAAACAGAAAGCTGAAATTTCGCACAGGTGTTCATTGCACAGATATGTGAGCTAAAGATTTCACCTACGTCACGCATGCGGGCAGTCAAAGTTTGCCGTTTGCAGATGGGTGGGGTTTTCGCAAAATGCAAGCTATTTTTTCCGGTCGAGTTGGTTTTACGAGGGATGCTTTAGGTAAAACTGAAGATTGCTCGACAGCTTCGCGTATCACTTACGAATGTAGTTTTGAATGGTGGATGTGATGGGACGAAATAATCCCGAGTTAGGAGACCACCAAGCATCTCTTCACAATAGTGTGATGAATTGTACCGGGACGAACATTGTAAAGAAAGTAATTGGAGAATGAAGGAGTGAAAAGTGCAGGTGAAGGTGAGAAAAAGCGTGGAAGTGGTCATTTGTCTAGTCTCATGTTTGCAACTCAAAAATGTTATCTGTGCTTCATCGAAATGTTACTTTTTGAAGGAATGGTGGAGTTGGTTCCTGACTGTCAAACATTATGTGAAATACAAAGTTCTGTTGGTGCGGCTGGTGTTTTTAAGGATGACGTGCTCAAAAAATGGCTCGAGAAGTATAATTCGTCGGAGTTTCTATATAAAATTGTAATCATTAGTTTTCTGAAGTTTTTTGAGTGTTATATTTGTGAGCTGTGGCTTTTTACCTTTTGCGCGCGGCAAAGAAATGCGAGATTGACGCAACACGTTCTAGTGTGCGAGCTTCTGTAAGTGCTTTTAAAAACGTTGAAAATGTAGTGGGTTCTACGATGTGAAGCGCCCTGTTCTATGTTGAGACAGTGGTCCTGACCCAGCTTATTTTCACTACCTCCGAGGCTTTATGTGGGACTGTTTGTGGATACGGTGGGCTCTGGCACCAGCCATCGGAGTGAAGTCTGATTTAAAATGATGCCTGCAGGCGCTTATTAGTTAAAAATCCATTTGGAATAGTTCTGATTTATCGGCGGCTCAGTTGCAGCAGTTTTTTTAAGGCTGGACTTGCAGTAACAAAGCATTGGTGAATTGCAGCCTTGTCTTGTCTGGTTTGCTGGCTGTTGAGAGGCTTATTATTAACAAATATCTCGAGATGGGCACATGAAGTTCTCGTTTTTAGTGGATGTTCTTCACAGTGAAACTGTTTATAGGCTTACGAGAATTTTCATCTGTCCTGTGCCGGCTGGTGCGTGGCAACGTACGTGTTGGGCATTGGCGATCGTCATAATGACAACATACTGATCACAACGACAGGTCATGTATTCCACATTGACTTTGGCAAGTATATGGGCGACTGGCAAATGGCCGCTGGATTTCGACGGTTCACTTTTCTGATTACTCATTGGTCCATTAAAAATCAGTAACATATTCAGTTTCCGAAAAAGAACGCAGTAGAAGGGCCTGCCTTGATATTGGCTCTGTGTTCTCGATTTTACGCCTTCTTCCTAGCTTTTTCAGCGCTCTAGCATTGGCGCTATTTGTACGCTTTATAAAGTATTTAGCACTTCGAAGTTAATTTCTTTGCTTATTCGATTAAATTTGTTTACATTTTCTAATTGCTTTGCAGTTTCTCGCTTCACCTAAACCTCTTCTTATCAAAGTAAAGCTATCGTCTTCAGCGAACACCGTTTGAGCAGAAAAAGGGTGTGGACAAAGAGTCAAATTTAGGAAAGCTCTATTTTTTCTGGAGTTCGCGCTGTTTTGGTGGAAGGGCTACGAAACAGAAAATTCCATCTTTTTTATTACTGGTTGCCACTAGGCCAATATGTACTTAATTTGCTTAGCGTGTTAGTATATAACTGCAGACTTTGGCTTCCGTCAGTTAGCGGAAGAATTAATCAATTTTCGAAAGTAACTTGGCACTGACATGCGCAAGTGTGGGGAAGTAAAACCGCGCTTAGTTTTTATTCTTTTAGAAACTCCTCGAAGAGAATATCGTTGTCAGCCTTACCGGTGTGTTTGTTCTGTTGGTAAATTCCATCCGTTTGAATTTTTCTCGCATTTTTCTGTCATGGAAAATGAGATGGGGCGGTATCCTTGACTTTGGCCCGGCTTGACTCAATTAACTTACTCGTTTGCGGTTTGAGCCTATCAGGGTTTGCACCGGACAGTCTTTCTGTTAGCTGTTTTGCCAATGATGATCCTTAATTTTGCAGGGACCGCACACCATTTATATTCACAAGTGATATGGCTTATGTTATTAATGAAGGTTCACTGCAGTCATCAACAGGAGAGTACCAGCGCTTCGTGGATAATTGTTGCAAGGCATTCAATCTTCTCCGAAAGAAATATTCGTTGCTTGTAAATCTTATGAAAATGGTAAGTCGTGAAGTCAGGTTTTGACTTTCGGAATGGAGGATGAGACCACTTGGCTGTTTCTTGAGGAAATAACACACGTAGGCATGCAGGGGAAAGGGAGGTCTTCGCTGGAAATCGTCGACTTAAAGCATATTCTGGCACGTTTTCTTCTGCCATATGCTGGGTGTAAGTAGTCTGCTTGGTCCTTATGATTTGTGAAAAAGATTTTTTCTCTGTAAAAGACTCGATTTTCTAATTAATACGTAGTTTTCGTTACTCTAGGCGCGTCGCATCTTTGGCACTGTTTTGTAAATTTACGTTCTCCTGTTGTTTGCATCCCGTTTTTAACAAATTTGATGTTTTTCTAGTGCTAAAACTCAATGCTGTTGATACATTCATGAAAGTGCTTTCTTTAAACAAAAAATTTAATGATGTTTTGGCTGACGTTTTCCGCTTCTTTTGCTAGCTTCTGCTCCCTTGCAGAATTTTTCGCTTTTTCCGCCTATTTCGTGTTGCCGGACAATGAGGGTGGTACTCTGGATATGCTACCGAGTCGACGTGTGTTATGTCTTCACCACGGATTTTTTTTTTTCGTAGGGAGAATTTCATGAATAATGTGCTTTCTGTTGCTATGAAACATATTGCAGATGTCATGTTCCGGTATTCCTGGCATGGATTTGGAAGCCGTCAATTTTGTTCAGAGCAATTTGCTGTTAAATTTAACGGACACCCAGGCAACTGTGCAATTTACGCGTATGATTGAAGAAAGCTTGAAAAGCAGATTTCCTCGGTAAAATAATTTGGTCATTCCAATGAACACTTATTTAAGAATGTCCAGAAAGCTTAATATTGTAGCAAAATCTTGAAAATCATGCTGCATTATACTTCGTAAATGTAATTGGAACAGCTCGAACGTACAGCTTTTGCAATTAGTTAGCGCTGTCTAGCGAAACTGCTGGTTTTTCGCTTTTTATAACGTGTAATTAGAAAGCCAAAAAATGTTGGATCTACATAAAGTCATTCGAGGCATTCATCACTCACTCATAGAAGTCGGCGAGTTACTCACTTTTTTCTTATGTGCATGATATTATAATGCTTAATTCGGCGCTTTGATCGGCAGTCGCCACTGCTCCGCCAGTACAAACACTCTGCCCTCATTTTTGTAATGATGAAGCTTGTTCAGTCACGTGGCATTGTGCTGCTCCTGACTGTTACCTTCGTAGTTCTGCTTTGTTTGTTGCTCGAAAAAGTCCTAGACCAGGTTTTGCCCACTTTTGTTTTTGTTAGCTCACCTGTTAGTGATCATTCGATATTGTTACTGGCGGGACGTCCGCCAAGCCCAGAAACAATGGATACTGATTACGGGGATACTCGGAGCCACACTGCGGCTCGATCACGTAACTTCTGCTGTTGTAGTTTCAATTGTAGCTGCGTTTGTTCATCGATTAGTTGTCTACAGATTCAAAGAGGGAGACATACAAGAGAACGCTTTACAGGGATTTTTAGAGGTGGGTAATAAAAATAGGGTTTTTAAAACAAACCCATATTACGTTTTTCCCCTTCTCGCAGACTGGGGGGAGAGGACTCATTTATAGCGGCTTTCTCATCCAACACACATGAATTTACATTACAGCGTGGCTATTTAAACAGCTTTCTGCTCTGGTTTCTGTAGTTTTTATAGTTCTTACATATATAATTAGGGTTAAGATCATTTTTCTAATGTTCTCGCGAATCGTGAGGGATTGGTTTTTCCAGTAATGGTTCGCTTCTGGTCTCTTATTTTCATCAGTTTTTCTGTCAGCAAAAAAGACACTGCGTTCCGTCGCACTGATTTTTAAAAGAAGAATTGAAATGAGATTTAGCATCTTTGAGATCTACCAGAGAGTGCTGGAGCTACGATCAAATATAGAGTAGGAAAAAGAACTACGACCATTTCGGAGAATAAAGTCCAGTCGGCAGAGCATTTTGTTCACCTTCCGATAGTCGTTAAACACTGGTCATTAACGAGTGGTACCCACGCGGAAAAAACGACCATTCGGGCTACACTGAAAACAAAATGGCCGGAAAAGAAATAACTTGTGTTCACATTATTAAAACGAAAGTGAAGTCTTATTCAGTAGAGAATTAACAGATTATGACGCTGCTCGGTACTTTTTTATATCCTAAACGCAGGTTGCGCAGAGGGGAAAACGACGTTTTCTGGCAATTAAATATAAGTAAATAAAACTAAAATGTTAATAAAAATAATAAACTTCGAATCGATTTATTCCTTGACAGTATGCATTCTCACTGTGAATTTGTGTCGATAATATTTCTAGGTTAAACTTCTTGGCTCATACTTTGGTGCAGTTAAAAAGTACCCCTTCAATTCTGCGTAGTGGATACGACGATCCGAACAAATTATCGTTCATTCCAAAAACATATACGTAAGTTGGATAAGAAATTTTTTCAACATTGTCGAATTAGTACAAAGAGTGAACCCTTGGCTGGAACGCACCAGGCTTGCCGGTTTCATCATGCGTTTTTGCACCAAACCTGAAGCAGTCAGGTCATTAACTGTGTGATTGCTGCTTTACACTTACATGGTTCGCGCACTAGTGTAAATCATCGTAAGTTTTGCGTAGAGGAAAATGAATAATTCACGTCGAACGGTCGTTCTTTGGGAATAACCTAGCAGTTCAGTGAGCGATTTTCTTGCCAGAACATTTAAATGCCCGTACGTTAGAGCTGCGCACACTTGGAAGCTGAATTTGGAATCTTTAACATGTACGTGGACGGGAACATCCCTTTGAAATTTTCAGCCTCCCAGCTTTTCTGGATCCCGAGTTAGCAATTTTTCCTCTAGAACTTCCACAGGCTCATGAGTGGGGCTCAGACGTGCGTGAAGGTTTGTGCCACGGTTCTGGTGTAGCAATTGGCTCGGAAACCCACTTTAGAGATTTCAGCGTCGAAGCTTGCTTGGTTGCCCAGTTGAAGTACCCGGACAGACGCATACACACATATATACACGCACACAGGCATGCACACACACACACGTCGTGGGTCGTCAAAGTTTGTGTTTTTGCATCTGCATACATGCAAAAACTCATAAAAATCGGATACGAAAACACTATCAAGCCTGGCGTCGAGCTGCTAAATCTTTCTTTGAAATATCGTTTTTGAACGGAGTGCTGGAACAAACTTAAACAGTGGTGCGCTTCTGAAACCTCGTGAGATTTCATGTTTTCATTTGCCATTCGCCTTTTGACTTTACTGGAAGCTGTGTATATTACTAGTTTCTTCGAGAGCACACTTTTTTTTTTTTGTTAATGCTAAACAGAACACCGGAGAAGCCACTAGTCCAAAATACGATAATTGTTCATACTAAGGATAATTCCCCTTAAACTGTGTGATGATTTTGCAGGGTTTTTCCACTGTTCCTCTCTACTGTTACTGAATCTCTACTCCTATTCGGCACTTCTGTTCTCTGCTGTTATCCCAAAAATCGTTCCCTATAACTTGTTTCTTCAGGATGAAGGAAGATGGCCGAATTTTAAGAGCAGACGTGTTGGCATTTGAGAAGTGGCACGTGCCTGAAAAAGTATACGTGAGTTCCTTTTCGAAAACCTTCATTTCATGAATTCGAAATGACATTGCACCGAAGACTACTTACGTATCTGCATCTGCTGGTTTTCATAACTATTTGGATAGTCCAGCGTTGTATCTCATGAACGGCTTGCACGATGCTGCACGCATTGGGGAAAGTAAATTTCCTAGAGTCGGACACATTGCTTATTTCGCGGGCAATCATTGGACGTCGTGTACCAGTCAGTTTGACAAATAACGGCCATCTGGGGCTCCCCCGTAAAGGTTTAAATGGTAGCAAAGCTATTAATTAATAATTGAAAATTTACAATCCAGAATATGAGGACCTGGCACGGTTATGCTTAGTGTGCGTGTATGTGTGTGTGTATGTGTGTGTGTGTATGTGTTGTGTGTGTATGTGTATGTGTCATTTCTTCTGAGTATTGAATTCTCCTACTGGCATTCTGGGCACCGTTGGTAGTTTTGATGATATGCCTTCGCTTGTGCTGCGCTACAGTATAACTCTCTGTGTTTCTGAGAAACATGGGACGAAGCCGATCGCTTCTTTTCAGGGTTTCTTCATTGATTAGGCAGATATAATACTGGTAAGATGCAAATTTGCAAATTTATTTGTTTCAGATGTATAAAATTGAAGTTCAGCGTGAGAATGAAACTGTTTGCGGAATTGTTTACAGATCGTTTTTGGAATTCAACGAACTTTATATAAAGTTATGCCGAAGGTGATTTAAAGTGTATTTTGCTTCTGCCAGTTACACGTTGAATACTTATTTTATCAAAGGAACTTTTAGCCAAATGCTTCATTTACCGCAAGAATTATGAAGCGTTGACTCCTGCCCTTGCTAGGAGCATATAAAATAGCGATTTTATGTTTTGTTGCATAAAGAACAATTAGGGGTAATCTAGTTTTGCTGCACATTGTGCCACTGTTTGATTTAGTCATCCGGCTTATTCTTTCAGATTTCCGTTCACACGTCTACCTTTGCTCTCACAAGGCACTGGTGTTTTTCGTTCGAACATTCGTAAGGTAGCCGAACGGCGACAGGCAGACCTGCAGCGATTCCTCAGTACACTTCTTGAGTATCAGCCTGAGGTAGCCCACGTAAGTTTCTTGACTGGTTTGCGTATAAGCACATTCTATTTTTTCACAGTAATGGCCAACAGCGATTGCGTTCAGTGGAAATCGCTGTGTGAAAAGAGATGACCACATACAGGGAAATCTGCTTGTAGAAAAAGCTGCTGAATGTAGAAGAGACGGTCAAGGACGTGTTGAGAAAGTAGGAATGTATACTTTACCCCGAAGTAAACAACTTGCATAAATTCGTGGATCCGTGATGTGCTCAGAAACATGTATAATCTATGGTTAATCAGTATTTTGTTTATGAAATATGTGAACAGTGAGAAGTGGTATGTGGTGATCTGCGTCACATAGTTTTATCATTTCCATTTCCTTTTTTCTTTCCTCTTCTGTTATCCTGCCGAAAGCAATCTAGGCGTTGGTTGAGGAATGAAATTTTGCGATGCAAATAAGCGTTGCAAATTAAAAAAATTGAGTACACAAGGTGCCAGTCGCAGTGTTCGGAGAAGTCCTAAAATTCAAGTTGTGTTGGAGATAGTGTATCGGTATGATTCAGTTTAGTAGCTTACAAAATCTTGAATTACGGCGGGTAGTGAGGCTATATGTGGAGCACGTCGTGGAAGATTCAGAGCAATGAGGCACAGTTTTAAAGGCAGCCTCCTTGATAATTTTGACCAGTTTTTTTAGAATTTGCTCTCACAAAATGGCGACCAGCATTAGTCGGGAGTGCGATTACAGTCGTCTTTTGCTTGTACTTGTTTAATCGATAGTCGTCATTTTTAGTGCGATTTGGTGTACACATTCTTCCACATGATTTTTCGCGATAGTGTTGCAGAAGAAACAAGCACATTTTCACAAGGAACGGGTGGTAAGTGAGTTACACTTATAACAAAGGCGGGAAGTGAACGATTTTAGAAAACTCCTGTGCTTGCATGTTGAGAATAGAGGACTTTGACTGAAGGCACTCATTTCAGAATAAGGGGAACTTTTCATGGTTGTGCTTGATGTGTAATTTCGCTTTAGTAGCATCGGGAGCACCGCGCTGATATCTCGGCTTGTTTTATTATGACAGTGAAATTGAAGAATTAGTTTTTTTTACGCACACTGACAAGTTCACAAATAACGAGTAGTAGCAAAATTAATAATCATCAAATACGGAAACGAAGAGAAGTGTGTTTAGCACAGCATCTAAATGAGCAGGCAACAAGCACTTTATCCAAAAAGTGAAATGACCTGTTTTGATGTTCATTTAAATAAAATGTAGGAAAAATCCTCTCGAGGCAGAAAGAAGTCAAATCAAATGAAATTCAATAGTCGCGAACAGAGCATGTTAGCACATTTTTTTAGCGAGCTAGAAGACGGTTATAAAGTTGGGGAATGCGGGTTTATCTAAAACGGAAGTACTTTGCTTCACCGGAATAAACTGGCTTTGTGGAAGACGTTCTCAAAACTTTTAAAAAAAAGGAAGTGAGCGCAGTGCTGTTTGATATTTCATTTCTTTTTTTTTTTTTTTTT
>UYRT01079224.1:1467-15078 GCA_900617915.1 Gongylonema pulchrum
TAAAAGTTTTTGGCGGGAAGAATCGCTAACTCAGAAGCCAGAAAAGCTGAGGTGGTGAAATTTTAAGTGTGTGTTCTCAGCCCCCGTAAAAGTTGAAGATATCAAATTCAGTTCCTAGACATGCGTGGTTCTCACGTATGGACTCATGAAATTTTTGGCGGGAAAATTGTTAGTTCGAGAAACATAAAAGTCGGAAATTTGAAATTTCAACGAAATGCCCCCTAGTTGTGCAATTAACTTTCTGGACTTCGAGGACCGGTATGTCATAAATTCTAGCTACTGGGTTTCTAAGAGATCTCACTACAATACAAAATAGTGCAAAAACGCATGATCGCACGGGCACGCCCAGTACTCGTCGCCAGTGATTTTGTAACTGAAAGGTCGAAAAGATGATGTATTTAAACTCATCCTAGTAGCGAAAACGCATAAAATGTGATGATAGAAAGACGAAAAATTGTTTTACAATGCGAATTTTGAGGAAGCTCAAAAGTATCAGACGGGCTGCGCATAGGAACTAAACGATTGGCTTCGTTAAATTTTCAGCAGCACAAAAAGAACTTCACGACGGTTAGTGGAATGTTTCTAAATTTGATACTTTACTTGAGGAAGAGAACTCAAAAACGCACTTTCTGGAAGATTGGCTTCATGTTGATATGCTTGCTAAGAGGACGCACTGGGTTCAAAAACGTACTTGCTGGAGGGAGCATTTGCTCGAAAGACTCACTCATTCGAATAATGCACTCATTCGGGAGTGCTGCTCAAAAGATGCATATGCAAGATGACGCGCTCGATCGAAGGCTGCAGTTATAGAATGATTCGAAGGTATAATTGTTTGGAAGAGCATGTGATTAGGAACGCCGGTGTGACATACACGATCACCTTGGCGGTGCATACAGCGTCCGCTCGCTTAAATGCAGAAACTCTGTTTAGCACCGATTTGAGCAAGCAGCTGTTAATCATTGGCCAGCGCACTGACTGTCGGTGCGAAGAAGCATTTTTTGCACAGTACCCGGCAGGTTTTTATTGCTAATAGCACTGTTTTCCCGGCAAAAGCTTGTAGTTAAAAGAATTGGAACTGGTCACCACGAATGTCAGAAATTATTACAGTTGCTCAAAAAATTCAACACTCTAGGTGCTCTGGTTGACAGCCAGATATCACGTATTCGTGCGTGAAGGAAAAGTGAATGTTGTTTTCGCGTGCGCTTGCTCAAACACGGTCCTGGGCCATGCTTAGAAAATTTTAGCACTTCGGTTGCTCTAGTTGCGGAGTTACGTTAAATTTCGCATGTTCGTATGTGAAAAATGCGATTACTTTTTGCGTGCGTTTGCCTAAACACGGTCTGGGAAATGCTCAGAAAATTTCCGAGCTCTAGCTGTTTTGGTTGCGGGATTTAATCAAATTTCACATGTGCGTACGTGAGACACATGCGAAATATGAAGAGGGCGTGAAAATTGGTTTCACGTCCACCTGGTCAAACGCCGTCGTCGGTTACGTGCAGAAAGTTTCATTCCCCTAGCTGCTTCAGCTCTGAAGTTACAAAACTGTCTACGTAAAATTTTCACGCGCCTGTAAGTAAGATACAAAGGGATTGCAAAGTTCAGTTAACTTTCACAGGCACGTTAGTGGGTGACAAACGGCGCTGCAAATTGCAGCTTTCTACAACTTCTTGGTCAGATCAACTCTCGAGTTGGTATGATGCCAATTTAAGTCTGACGTGCGCGTACGTGAGACCTAGAGGTGTGTGTAAGCTGAATTTAAATTATTCGGGCTAGGCCTGGGCAAGGAACATTTTCGTGAAGTATCAGGTTCCTAACTTGCGTGGTTCCCGAAATTGCTTTCCCACTAAAAAATTTTTTACGTACCAGTACGTGAGAACCACACGGACGTGAGCGTTCATTTTAAGAATAGAGACCAGTACATAGGTGTAGATTAGGTGTAGATTTGATCTGGTAATCGCGTACCTGGAGGTCCATGCGACCCTATAATTAGGTGTAAATCAAGATACCAAAGTTTCAGTCTTGTAGCTTCCTTAGATTTTGAGATAAAAACTCGGTATAGACGCATACATAGAAAACTCTCGACAACACACGTTTCACCATTGCGTAGATGCAAAGCAGCAGAATGAAAAGCTTTCACCAAGTTGAAAGATGTATTTTCCGAAAATGACCCCAGGAGTAAAACCCAAGCTGGAGCGCACCAGGCTTGCCGGTGTGATCATGCGTTTCTGCACTAAATTCGCAAATCGCTAATAGCAGAATTGACACCTACGCCCTAGCCTAACACTGTTCATATTGGCCGCGCTCTGGCTTCTTTCGGCAAAGAGAAGAAAGGACGTCCGTTGGGATGAAGATATTCCATTATAGGGCCGCATGGACCTCCATGTACAGTTTTTCGTACGAAGCCCGGTCGTTTTTATACGTTTTAGGTTACATGCAAATTACAAAAACGCATATTGCAACGATCCTGTGTGTGAGTGTGTATGTGCGCGCATGTGTTCGTCTGTTCGGTATTTCAACTCGGCAACCAAGCAAGCTCCGACGCCAAAATTTAGCTAGTGGATTCCCCAGCCATGTGCCACTCCAGAACCGCGGTACCAATCCTTACGCAAGGCTGGGACCCGCGTACGAGAGAAAGCTTCGGCGAAAAAACTGCTAACTCGAGAACGGGAAAAGCTAAAAAGCTGAAATTTTGAGATTAAGTTGCCCGTCCAAATAGAACTCAAAGATTTCAAATCCAGCGCTCGGTGCGCATGGTTCCCGCGTACAGCTCCGTGAGGGTTTCTGATGCAAAAGTTGCTAACTTGGGAACCAGGAAAGCTGGGAGGTTGAAATTTTCAGGGGATGCTCCCAGCCTACGTACAACTTAAAGATTCCAAACCCAGCCCCAGGTAAGCCCCCAGGTCACGTGCGGTCCTATGAAAGTTGTGGGGTGAAAATTGCTAACACAGAAACCAGAAAAGCTGGGAAGCTGAGATTTTTGAAGAATATTCCCCGTCCAAATACAACTTAAAAGTTTCAAATTCTGTCTCCATGTACGCGTACTTCTCGTGTACGGGACTAAATTTTTGGCGGAAAATTACTCATTGAGCAGCTGGGTCATTTTCAAAAGACGACCACTAAACGGAAATCGTTTATTTCCTTTTATGCAAAATTTACGATGATTTACGGTAGGTGTGAAGGAACAACCGTTCATGCAGTTAACCTAATTACCTCAAGTTTTGCATGATCGCACCGGCTCGCCTGGTGCGATCCAGCCTGAGTTCCGATAAATGCTCGCTTTTCGAAAAAATGCAAATTTTCAGTTCGCTAAAAAGTGGAAGTGTTGCTACAGCGGTCGTTTATCAAAAAATCCAAGTCTGCAAATGAGCTGATTGTTCAATTACATATTTGGGTGAGGGCGTTCGTTTGCTGGAAACGCACTCGTTTCTGATTTTTCAGTAAAGTTGAGTATTTCTCGTAACCACCTGCAGGGAATTTTACTTCCAAACAGAATTGAGATCGCATTCGAAAGTAGAATATCACAGCTAAGTTTCTGTCTCGTACCTTGTCCGGCAAGCGAAGTGGCTACCAAGATATTTGTAGCCACTTCGCTACCAATATGTTCGAGGTTCCCCAAGTCGTGGCACAGGTGCAGATTGATGATGATTTTAGGTAAACGATTTCCCATGTGGGCGATAAACATACTGACAAAATTTCAGCCACTGTTTTCCAGTACCTTTTTGAGTTAGCAGAGTACCGAGTTGCAAACTTTGACGTGGCCTTGCGCGTTGTACAAGCGTGGGCGGCAATTTTGAATCTTTAGTTCGCACATGCACATAGAATATCACTGCAAACTTTTAGCTTTTTACCTTGCCTGGTTCGCGAAATCGCTTCCCGCCAAAGAAATTTGCATATTTTTTCTGGGATCCGTGCGTGAGGTCCAGGCGCGTGTGGGGGGAGAGGGGAAATTTCAAAACAGGAGGATGACATACTGGGTAGGAACATATATCCAAAATTTCAGCCCCCCAGCTTTCCTGATTGCTGAGATGAAAGTGGTTGACAAAGTTCTCTCGTTTCCGAACACACACTCACGTTGCCGAATTCAGGAGAGACGAGAGGTGAGGTGCGAGGGTTGGGTAGCAGTTACTTTAGTGTACAAATGTTTGCTCGATACTCCCTGTGGCCCTTCCTCACCAGAAGTCTTGGAGGAGGGAGGGTGTAGTGAGACGACCAGGAGGGAGAATAGTGCGGCGAGTAAGGGGTGGGTTGGGAGTCGCCTAAGGCCGGTGGGTAGGAGGGGGGAGGTGGAGGGGGGAGTGTAATGACGGTGAAGGTGAGGTGATGCATTGCCCTCTCCCCCCTCCCCCTCCACCCAGGAGACCGCCCTGGATCCGCCTATGCACACACACACACACACATACTCACGCACACACACACACGCACAAACACACACACACAAGACGACCTCTCTACGATATGCGTTTTTGCTGGCTGTAACAACGCTATAGCGCTGCACAGCAAAAACGCATTATGAGTGCTCACGTCGTCCTGGTTCTCAACTATAGACACGTCAAGTATTTTTTAGCCGGAAACCGATTTCTGGAACCAGACAAGCTAGAAGGCTGAAACTTTATGAGGATGCTTCTTACGTATGACCTAAAGAATTTAAATTCAGCCTTTAAAAACATATTAGATATCGCGTACCTACATGTTAAGTTAAAACTGGCACCATGCCTAGACAGGGGCCGAGGCAGAAATTTGTAGAGAGTTGTATTTTACAGCGCTGTTCATGCCCACTGATGTGTTCGTGAAAGTAAAGTGAGCTTTCGCGCTTCTCTGCATCTCACGTTAAGGCACTGAGATTTGACGTACACAGTTCTGCAAATTCGAAATTAATGCAGCTAGAGGGCTGAAATTTCCTGGGATAGCGTTTGGGCAGGTGGACATGAAAAAAACTTTCACGCTCTCTTCTGTTTTATATACATGCCAAATATGAACACGTGGAATTGTACGCAATTCCGCAATCAAAACAGCTAGATTTTTGGAATTTTTTGAACATGGCATACGACTGTGTTTGAAGAAAAGCACATAAAAACATTTGCGTTTTTTCTTACCTGTGGGCATTGTTGGAATTTGACATAACCCCATAATCAGAACAGCTAGATTACAGGAATTTTTGGTCACGACCTACTACCGTGTTTATTCGGAATTCTTATGACAGTTTTTTACAACGAGAGTAGATATTCTCAAATTGTTTAGTTAGCACTACTTGCCGGAGATATAGTGCTATGTAGAGGCAAATATCTGCGGAGGAAATTGTGCAAGAAACTCACATTTGCGCTGAAAAGATCGCTACTAGGTTCCGCATTGCACGGATGCAAAAAAAAAAAAAAAAATAATTGGCCAACGCACTGGCTACCCATACGAAGATGCGTTTTTTGCATATTTTCCCGCAGATTTTTGTCGCTAACGGCACTGTTTTTCCCGCCAGATGCTTCCAGCTGAAAAAATTTCAGACTGGCCGGCAGGATTGTCAAGAAACACCCCTTCAAAATCCCAGTCTTCTTGCTTCTCAGGTTCCCGAGTTAGCAAATTACACGAAAAAACCTTTCTCGCGCCTATGCGTGGAAATGACTCATATCCGGGGCTAGGTTTGAGTTCATTAATACCTACGTGAATGAAGAACATTCCCTTAAAATTCCAGTCTTCTAGCTTCTCAGGTTTCCGAACTATCAAGTAACTCGAAAAAAGTTTGGCGGGCCCGTACATGAGTACCACGCATATCCGATGCCTGGGTTTGAGCTCATTGAGACTTGCTTGGGCGGGGGACATCCCCTTAAAATTTCAGCTTCCTGGCTTTTCTGGTTCTCGCCTTAGCGATTTACCTGCAAAAATCTTTCAGGGGTCCGTACGCGGGTAAGAGCGCCCATTTTAAGGATTGGGGCCCGTACGTCCATGTAGATTAATTTTTCACAGTTTCAGCGCTATAGCTTTTGTAGGCCTTGAAATGAAAAATCGTGACAGGCGCACACACGGACACACAAACACAAGCACACGGACAACCCCTCGTCAATATGCGTTTTCTGCATTGCACAGCTGCAAAAGACGCATAAAAACTTATATAAAGCGTGCTTCACGAGTGGATCCCATGTAAAGGACTGAACAGGCAGCTTGTGAGATTGATGGACTGTGTTTTTCGGGCCTAAATAACTTTTAGACATGACAGCACTAGTTTGTCTTATTGCAGCTTTCACGACAGCTGAACGGACATTCTTACTACGTGCTGTGGCTTATTGAGCATTCTTCATCACTGTTTTTGTTATCATTTCCTCAGCACCACTTTTTCTTATGGAATTAGCTGGATGAATCTTATATCGTTCTTGAACCACGCTAAAACGACACTTATTCTCACCACGATCTAGCCCTCATAAATTCATAACGTCTTACGTATATACATATACAACGTACACATAAAGGCACGTGAGGACCTCATCCACTCAGTTCCACTTTACTTTTTGCTGCGATAGTGCTTACTAATCAAATTTTCCCCAAACATTCTCGATCCAATGCAACGCCGAACTGCCGAAAGAACAGCCTTCTTAGCATGCCGTTAACGCTGCGGTAATCGAGGTTTTCATTCCCAGTAATAATTATCAAGCTAAAAACATAAAGTTTTCACATCTCGCCTAGCTGAAGGTAGCAAATTTTCAATTTAGATCCATTCACCTTATGGCATCGGTGCTGGATAAAATGACTTGAATTAACTGCGTTGTCATTTTGTACTATTTTGAAAATAGCAAGTTCTGAATTAGCATCCCAGTGGTCTGTTGTGTACCAGTTGTAGTGCCAACACAGTTCTTTTGGCGCAGTGAGCTGTTACAAAACTAATGGTAGATGAATGCCACAAAACACGTGGAAGTTGATCAAATCATGCCGCAACGGTTTTTTGGTCTGTTCGGTACGCCAGAAAAAATTGCTTCCAACAATGCCACAGGTCCAGCTGCTCACCACGTTCTGTTTTACAAATACATACAGAATCTAAAACTGAAGGAAGAGTCGCAAGCCAGGACATAAAAGGCCTTCAGCCTGGTTTTCGACCATCCAGTTCTCACTACGCGTTGAAGTAAACCGAAAAATTTTTAAATTCGCAACCTACCGCAATGCGTATTTATTGCTTAAATGGCGTACAAAAAATGTATGAATTTATACGCCTAGCGCTGAAGTGAAATAGCAGTTTTTGGAAATCCAGAGGATAAAACATCACCACTGCTTTCGGTAATGTTTGATAGCAATAGAAAAATGCGAACGTTGATTGTGCCGAAAAAGGCGCTAGAACTGAAAGAACTGGAATATTCTTCAGTGACCATGCGGAAAAATGAAGCGTGCTGTCAAATTACGTACATGCAGTGTGCCAAAGACATCACGATCGATCCGATGATCAGGCGGGATTCTATGCTAGTGATCCTATTAAGATGCTATTTAACACACAGTGCGCAGTTATGCCAGCACTTCCGTTCCCGGGCTGCATATCTCCAGTTGGATGTGCTAAATTGATGAACTGATTGGTTTTTATGCGTTCTGTGCTGTGCAACAGCTGTACAAGACACATATTATCACGTGGTTGCCCGTGTGTGCTTGTGTGTGTATGTGTGTGCGTGTGCGCCCGCAGAAACTTGTCCGCAACTTTCAATTCGGGAATCACAAAATCTATGAAGCTGAAAATTTAGAGATATGTTCCCAAACCTACGTGTGACCCACAAATTTAAATTCAGCCTCCCCTTCTCTGCAGAAAACACGTACGGCCTGTAAAAATTTTGGCGGGTAAAATTATCACGGGAACCACGGAAGCCAGAAGGCTGGGATTTTGTGGGCATGTCCCTACCCACGTGCGAACCCTCATATTTAAATTCAGCCTCTCATTCTTGCGAGTATCACCTACAGCCCCGTGAAAATTTTGACGGGTAAATTATTTTCTCAGGATCCGTAAAATCTAGAAAGCCAAAATTTTACGGTAATGGCCCCTGCCTAAGTGCGACCTTGCAAATTCAAATTCAGTGTTCCCGCCTTCTCCGGATCACCTACGGCCCCGTGAAAATTTTGGCGAGGAAATTATTATCTCGGGGGAGATAAAAGTCAAGCTGAAATTTTGCGGTATTGTGCCCTGCCCACATACAATCCCGCAAATTTAAGTTCAGCTTTCCTGCGCATCCAGTTGCTACTTACGGTCCCGTGAAAGTTTCGGCGAGGAAAATTATTATCTCGGGAACCACAAAAGTTGATAATCTGATATTTTAAGGCGATGCCCGCTATCAACGCATGACCCCCACAAATTTGGATTCAGCTTCACGCACCCCTGGGTACCACGCACGGCCCCATGAAAGCTTTGGTAAGGAAATTATCATCTCGTGAATTGCAAAAGGTAGAAAGCTGAAATTTTAGGGTTGCATCTCTTGCCCACGTACAACTCCGCATATTTTCAACGCCAACGTGGCGAAAAAAATTATTACCTCTGGAGCCAGAAGAGTTGGGAGGCTGAAAATTTCAGGAAAATGTTTCCTGCCTAAGCAGGGGCTTTTCACAAGCTCGAATTCAGTTCCTATGTATGCCTAGGTCTCATGCACGACTGCGTGAAGGTTTTATCTCGAAAATTATTCGAAAGCGAGAAAATTAGGAGGCTGAAATTTTGAAACGATATTCACCCTTCGGGGTTTCAAATTCAGCTTTCACGTACCAGTACATGGAATTTTTAACTTTTTTCAACATTTCAACTATTTTTGTACAGACCAAAGTACAAAGCAGTGCAAATCATTAGCAGGCAATCGTTCTTCGGACGGAATTGCACAAAACGCATAATCGCACCGGCTATTCTGATACGCGTTGTTATTTGTTTTAGTTGCTTGCCTAGCTGAGAAGGATTGACTTCGCTCTAGTAATTAGCATCTTTGAGACAAAAAGCAATTACTCCGACGATCTTTGAAGGAGTAGCAGGCGTAGTTGATGCAGCGATTAGTAACCAGAAGCATATAGGTCAATACAGGGATCCAGATGCAGCTAGGCTCACAGTTTGGCTAGTTGTATTTCTCAGTGATATTAAGAGCTTCATCGCCCAGGCAGCCTCTAGGATTTTGAAAATACTGTGAAATGGGCAGCAGCTGAATAGGGGGAACAGTCAGTTTGCGGCGTGTTTTTTGCTGGCAGCAGCTGCCTGGCGCATATAATTTTGTTAGGCTTGGGATTTAGCTTTGAGGCTGTGGTCAGCAAGCAGAAAACATATCAAAGCTATGTGGAAAAGTTTTTTATCAGGAGAATGTTCATCGCTATCAAGAAACCATGCAGAGAAGGTAAAAAGGAATATTAAGGATAGTACAGGAAAATAACGAAGGGTTGTTTCTCGGACGTGTGCTTGCCATTGATTTCTGCGGGGTCCAGCTAATATGAATTAACAAAACTTTTGAAAAAAGGCTGCAGGCAGAATCTTATGCGATTAAATGGGAACGCGCAGAATCTGAAGTTAGAAAATCGAACTGCCAGTTCGGAGCGCTCGATGCTACTCAAATGCTGACTACCGCTATGTTAAGGATGCTCTCCGGAGCTGCAGCTTCTACCGTGTACACGTCGAGTCCACACCTTATTCGTGTCACTAAGAAGCTGTTTGGGACCTCTTTTTCTGTGGACTTCGAACAACGACGAACAGTAACGGTCAGTAAGCGAACAAATTGAGTCATGCACTGAATAGTATTTTCCCTCCTGGTCGTGACACCAATTAGTTGGCGAAGAAGTGAAATAGCTGAATTAATTAGGATATGATTTACTCCGTTATTTAGTGAAAAAACAAACGTGCAAGTGAATGACAAAAAAAGCATTTTTGTTGCTAGGTTTTGACGAACTGGGGCTAAATGTAACTACATTTAGACATGTGGGTGCATTGTATCAATGATTTTTCTCATTCATTAGGCGATTGTAAGTTTTCAAAATCTCGGGGCAAAATAGTCCTTGTTATCTAGTTTTAGCCGGATTTGGACCGGCTTCTACAGGCCGAGATATGGTGAAATCTAAGTGTTGACTCAGATCTACGGCACCAAGATCAGCGGCCGTGCTCTCAGAATTTTGTCTTCCTCAGCTCTGGTAGCATGCAAGCTGAATTAGCCAAACAAAAAGGAAAAGCGTATGCAGAAATCATCTCGCCACTGGCTCTTGATTTATGCAAAAATGTATAAATATCACGAAAACTTGTCAGGCATTTTGCGCATTTCTAAGAAAAGACACAGCATCACAAACAACTAATTACAGAATTAGTAAAAGGAAGTCCCTGCTCTTTGCTTCTTCCCCTGGGTGAAAAAGCTCGTCGCACCCAAGTGGCAAAGTTCTGCTTCTTAATTGAGGCCAAATGAATTGACATTAGCTCCGAAGCCTCCTAAAACTGGCAGCCCTAGAACGGCAAAGTACTGCTTTTTAAAAAACTGTAGAGTCAAATAATGGCATGCATCAGGTTTTTTATTTTTTTGCAATAAGCTGTTGTGCAATCACACGAGGTGAAGCTGGCAAAATGTTTGTTTCATCTCCTTATTAAATGATAAAGCGGTAAATCGCGAAACAGCGGACACTAAAAAATTAATATCAAAAGATTTAGCTGATCCTGAGCGGTGTGCTTAACGAAAAAATTCATGTACATTGTTATTTTTCAAAGCTTCAATATTCGCCTGAATTATACTGTATTTTCGCCTGTAGTTGGAAGGCCAGGACTGAAGAAGAGATGTGGACTGATTTCAAGGTCTACTGTCTCATATTTAGATATTCTAGCTTGTAACGTTGCTGCCTAGGTTTTCTGTTGAAGAAAAAGCATATAAAAACAGGAAGATGAGTCTAGTCAGGGGTGAGACGGGGGAGGGGGAGGCAAAGGCTATACAGAGAAGATGAATTCTGCTGCATAAAATTTGATCAAAAAATTCCTAATTCTGATCGCTGGGACAAAATTCCTAATTCTGATCGTAATTTTAAAATTTCAACTTTCTCCACTCGCCACCCTCGTTACCCGCCCCGCAGCATGTGCGGGGCGGGTAACGAGGATGGCGAGTGGAGAAAGTTGAAATTTTAAAATTAAGCATTCCTTTTTGGACAGAATCCGAGTTACATCGCATGTGGACCAGTGTTGTTGCTTTACGAACTGAGAAAAACAAAAGAAGATGCGAAAGAATCTGGAGGGGACACTGCATGACGCAAACGATAATAATAACCAGAGTGTATAGCACAAACGATGACGCAAATAAAAATCATTTACAACAAATATAAAAACAGTAATTCGGACACAAATTCCCGGACAGTTGCACATCTATCAAAAAGAATCGAAGACTTTGCGAAATTGCAGGGATTATCGTTGAATATAACTTGGTAATAAATCATAATTAATGGATAAATGATTGGCTTCCGAAAGGGTGATGAAAGTGCGTGATGTGATGCAGATGACGGGCTGCAAATAGAGATAAGCTTTCCAGAAAGAGGGGGCTTAGCACCGATGCAAACACTACCTCTGAATGCATCCCAGAAGCATCAGTAGCCCCATACTACTCATTCGAACAATCTTCTAGTAATTAGTGAGGCCACATGCTTCATGATCCTCTCGCAGATAATGATCCGCATTTTAGCTTCCGGAGGAAACTGCAGCGAGTTTCCTGCTTACGCGGAACAATTGCACATAGCGAGAAAGGATTAAAGTCTGTTGCTCGTGATTCGGCTTCCTTTTTCCGGTTATAAAAAATACTGATTCCAGAATTTTGAACTATGATTTAAAACAGAACAGCTAGGATCCAAACGATATCGAGTCTTTCATTTCGTTTTTATGCATTTTTTGCAGCTATGCAATGCAAAAACGCATATTGACGAGGAGTTATCTGTGTGTGCGTCTGTCACGTACTTTCATCTCAAGACCTATAAAAGCTGCAGGGCTGAAATTTCGGGAACTTAATCTATATGCACGTGCTGGCTTCAAAGCCCAAAATGGGCGCCATCACCCGCGTTGTACCCGCGTACGGGCCAGCCAAAGTTTTTTTGGGGTAAGTTCATAACTCGGGGATTTGAGAAGCTAGAACGCTGAAATCTTAGGGTAATGTTCCCTGTCAAAGGGTATTAAGGAGTTCAAACCTTGCCCGCGGGTAAGCGTGGTACCTACGTACGGGCCCGCGAAAGTTTCTTCCGGGTAAGCTGCTAACTCGAGAACGTGAGAACCTAAAAGACTGGAATTTTGAAGGGATGTTTCCTGACAGTTCTGGTGGCCAGTCTGAAATTCTTCTAGCTAGAAGCATCTGCTGGAAAAACCAGTGCCGTTAGCGACAAAAATCTGTGGGGGGTGGGCGGGGGGGGGACGGGGGACTATGCAAAAAACGCATCTTTGCACGGCCAACCCGTGCGTTGGCCAATTATTTAAATTAGAAGTTGTGGTTTCAATTGTGCACTTTGACCCGCTTTGAATGCAAAGCATAATCCTGAATTTGGGTTCTAATTTATAAGATAAAGCATGGTATGAGCTGGACTTGATTCAGACTCGTTTTTTTTTTTGAACTGGACCTTCAAAATAACGGCCTTAAACCTTCAAAACCTTCAAAATAACGGCCTTCAAAATAACGGCCTTGTCACTTTTTCACAGTTAACTAACGAAATCAAGCTTATTTTAAAGCTGAGTGCAAAAGTGGAAACACAGGGAGATCTCACGGCTAATTTAACTCAAGCTGGAACGCATCAGGCTTCCGGTATGATCATGCGTTTTTGCACTAAACTCGCAGACCGTTATTAGCAGGAATGATCTCTAGCTGCAGCCTAACACTTGGGCTCATATTGGCCGTGCTTTGGCCCTTTCTGGCATGCAGGAAGAAGGGCGTCATTTGGGATGAAGATGGTGCACTACAGAGCCGCACGGACCTCCAGATACATGATTACCAGTTTTTTACATGAAGCGCGGTTGTTTTTTCAGTAAATGCTTGCTTTGTGAAAAATGACGAATGCAAATTTTTCGAAAAAATGCAAATTTCCAGTTCACTAAAAAGTGGAAGTATTGCTGGAGCGGTCGTTTGTCAAAAAATCTACGTAGGCAAATTAACTAATGTTCATTTACATATTTAGGTGAGGGCGGTCGTTCGCTGCAAAACGCACTCGTTTCTGATTTTTCAGTATAGTTGGGTATTTCTCCTATGCCTACCTGCAGGGAATTCTACCTCCAAGCAGAATTACGACTGTACTTGAGAGTAGAATATTTCAGCGAATTTTCAGCCTCGCAGCTTATCCGGTAAGTGGAATATTCACTTCGCTACAAATATTTTTGAAGTGCTCTAGGTCGAAGCGCAAGTGCAATTCGATGCTCATTTTAGATATACTTTTTCCTATGCGGGAGACAAATATGCTGACAAAATTTCACTCACTGTTTTCCGGCAAGTTTTTGAGTTAAAACAATACCTAAGTTCCAACTTTGACGTGATATTTCGCGCTTCACAAGCGTGCTCGACAGCTGAGTTTAAAAATTTTAGCTCGCACTTGCATAGAGAATATCCCTGCAAAGTTTTATCTTTCTACCCTGCCTGGTTCGCGAAGTCGTTTTCCATCAAAGAAATTTGCATATTCTTTGCGGGGGGGGGGGGGGGGGGG
>UYRT01079238.1:4456-15589 GCA_900617915.1 Gongylonema pulchrum
TGCAACCCATCTTTCACAGAGAATTGATTGTCGTGTTACACTGGGGTATTTTTTTTTTAAATTGTCCCCCAACTGGTCGTGGATAAACACAAATACTTTTTTATAAAAAAGTTTCAAGTAATTCAGTCTTTCATCACGTGAATTTATTTTTATAACTGGCGAAAGTAATGCTGCTGGAATAGTATGTAATAAGGGCGGTGATTTTAAGCGCGGAATTTGCACTTTGTTTTATTCGTGAGGAGCTGAAAGAAAATTTGAAGCTGCTTTCGAGTCTTTTCTTTTATGAAATTTGTCTGTAAATTAAGATAAATGCGCCATGATGATGTTTTACTTGCTAGCGTATTTGCAAGTCTGGATGCAAATTCGACAGAGAATGGAACATCAGTCCTGCTTTAGTCGTTTAATCAAAATGTGTCTTGTGTTGTAGAATTGGTGATGGTAAGATATACGGGGGATACTTGAATTATCCAGTTGAAAGGAATGCGCAGGTGCGATGGATTGTTGTTCCGCTTTCGGAAAGTGAGCATGAAATGATGGAACCTACAATAAAGCTATGTGGGCTACGGGAAGATGGTAATTTCAGTTAGTTGATCATTCCGGAAAAATGCGCAGTTAAAACCGCGTTTTGGAACTTTTAATGTTTTTTATATACTTTTTTTTTCTGTAGAAAACTCAAACACATCTTTGAGGCAAAATACTGCAGTTTTATTAACAAAAATATGTGCAGACGTAGTTCCCCTTTCTAAAAACAATTTGTAAAGCAGTTAATAATGGTTCAGCCCTCCAGCACCCTGGACCTGTTAGCTTCAATTTGCTATCAAAAGATTGCTTGGGCAGATTACCTCTCATTAATGACTTTCAATCAAAAATCGTTAGTTTAGGGTTGCCCCTCACTCTCCACTATACTAGTCACAAATTGTAATTTAATCTAGAACTTGAATTTCATCGTTTCTGTTTGAGGGACATTCAAATGCGACTTTACATTTGCGCGAATGCTGAAGTTGGTACCCTGGTGGATACTGTTCAGCGTGGGCTTCATCAGCATCACCGCCGTATTCTTTTGTTGCGCTATCCTGCTAATTATGCTTCGAAAGTGTTGCCGTAAAACGGAGGGTTGGCATTCAGACCCAAAAATTATTTTGAAGAATTTTGTAAAAAGATCCGTTTTCTTCAGCTTAGGATCTCTGAAACGCTAAGTCAGCACTGCTCTAGTGTGATCAATATCAATATGCAATTTATGGTTTCAAAAATTAGAAAAAAAATTAGCAAGCGCAGCAGGAACTGTTTTGAGAAAAGCATTTTTTGAAAGTGTATTTAAGCAGATGTATTTAAGCTGACTATTATTTAATGAATGATTGGGTGAAAATAATTTATACTGATTTGGGGAAAAAAGACAAAATGCAAAACGGCCAAGCAAAAACAGTAGCTTTTTGTGAAGCAAATTTTTTTTCGAATTGTTGGTCATGTCAGATTTTATATTTCAGTAGGCCCCGTAACAAGTGCATCAACTTCTCAGAGACTTTCCTCGTTTGCTACGCAGTCAGGTAGCTGTATACGTGCTCTCAACAGAACTGATCAACTGCGTTACAGTCTACGTCGTACCTGCAACGATTCACGTGACGCAACTCCGCATTTACGGATGACCGATGGCTTACAACAACTGACCAGGATTGGCCACAGAAAAAGCGCTAGCTGCGTGCAAATAAGCCGTACTTCACCTACGGTTTGCAAGGACGCTGCAACAGTCTCACTGCTTGGTTAAAGCTTTAACGAATTCGTTCATCTCAACGCAAAGCAGCTTTTCATAATCAGTGGGACGTTCACTACATTTTACCAGTAAGGATTGCTCAGTAAATTGCTTTTGCGATGCGTTCGTGAACAACTGACCCTTCACTTAGCTTATACTGGCCGCATGTTGGAAAGAGCCACATCTTTTAAGGCAGATTTCAAAATGACAACAAACGACTGTGAATTCAGTTGGACAGTCGTTTTGCTGATGCCAAGGTGACGCAGGAGCGCGGGCAAAAGGACGGTTAGGTTATCCCATTATGAGACTTTTCCTTATGTCTTGCCATCTATTATTTTTTATCGGGGCAGTGCATGCTTTGTGTCGCCCCCCTTTTGCATGATCAGTTGATAGCCGCTGGCCTGCACAGGTTTTTGAAGTTTAAAAAGAATTTGCTTACACTGTTCTCGAGCAGTGTTGGTATTAGAGATCGCAGTGTGGGATGGAAAAGAGGCAAATTTTTTTTTTTTTTTAAATCCAATGTTTGGATGAAAATGCAAGGTCTTGGATTTTGCTGAGTGTATTGTGACTGCATCTCTGGATGGCGCTTTTTTTTGCTCAGTAGGAGAAAGAAGCAGAAGCAACTTTCTTCTTGCAATCCATCCAGCTATGCATCCAAATAGAAAGGTGAGCATGAAGACTGGAATTTACGGTTTATCAGTGACAATTAGTGAATTTGCATATCTGAGCAATTAGTTGCCACTCGTTTTCCATCAATGGTATGATCAGCGACGTTGTTCGGATTGCTATGAACAAACCGCGAATTTTCTTATTGGTGTACAACATTTTCTCGGCACTGGATCTTTTTTGAAAACCAGCTAAGGGCTCCGTGGAGGAGTGCGTGGCGGCACATTTGGTGAATCGGCGCCCACCCACTTATAAACTTGCTTGCATTTAGCCTTCAACAGTTCAATGCGCTCCAGCGCCGACATTTGTGGTTCACTTACGCGGGCATATTCGTCCTGAACGCGCTCCTGCTCGCTGTACATCTCATAGTCGTAGCGCTCCTTGACTAGTTCGCGAACAACGTCTGGCTGTTCCTCGGCGTTCAGATGTAACCTGAACGTCAAGTTCAGCAAAAAGATGTCAAAAAAGCCAACGCGTAAGCACTGGAACAGGTCTTTCAAATGGACGAATATTTCTTTGTTAGGGCTGCGAAGATGTACTCTATGGAAGAGAAAATTTGATATATTTGTTTCGGGCAGGAAACTCACATCGCTGTAGCATCAAAGGCTTACAATGATAATTAACAATCGCAATGAAGAAAATTCTAAACAAAAGTAAAGAGATTATTTGCAAAAGCTCATTAAAATGTTTAGAAAAGAAATTTTATTTTTTGTGACAAGTGATGAAGGAAAAACTGGTGAAAACTTACGCATAAGTGTCGGGAAATACGTCAACGATTCTTGCGACAGACATAGCTTCAAGTTTCGAAAAACCCCACTTTATAGCCAGTCGGAGAAACAGAATTGTGTTGCTTTCACAAGGCGGACTTTCCGAATTACAGTGCTGAAAACTTACTTTACCGGAGTATTAAGCCTGTGTAGCTGCAGGCGGCAAAAACTGTAGATGAGGCACCAGCTATGAGTAAAATTTAAATGTGAAAAGAATTTTTCTCCATTTCAAATTACAGCTTCAATACTGAAGTCACAGAATGGATGCAGCAACTAAGTGGAAGAAAAAATGACTGAAATTTGATTAAAATTGGAGAAATTTGCTGCTAAAAGTGCCCACTACATTACTATTTGACACGTACAGAAGCCTTTTTGGTCCCCGAGTTATTAATTTTAGCACCAAAACTTCCATATTCCTTTACGTGAGACCTAGGCGCGCGAGGTCTAATTCGCAACCGACTGAAATTTGGAAATAACTATATATTTAACAACACAGACAACTTGGTGGCAATCATATCTGTTTGCGGCTACGGATAGTTCTGTAACGATCTGCATCAGCAGCTCGCATCGGGATAGTCTCCCTAGCTTTTCTGTTTCCGGAATTAGTAATTTCCGCGTCAAAATTTAGCGTGTCCCTACGCGAGACTTAGGCACAGGTGAAGGCTGAATTTACGTTTGCGAGATCGCACGCGAGTAACCCCTCCCCCTCACTTCCAGCTTCTCCCGTTTCTGAGATGAAACTCTCAGACAAAATGCACTCGGAACTCACACAATCAAGCACACGCCCGCACATACACAGACAGGGTCCCCGACAATATGCGTTGTGTGCAACTGCTGCAGCACAAAACGCATGATACGCAGTTAGCTGCTCCCCACACACTGCGGCCTGTCGGCATTGATTGAAACAGAAAACTGTAATAAAGATTTTAGTAGGGCTCGAAACACATTATCGACAGTATTTACATGGCTCTTTGCAATGTAGGAGTGAGAGCTGATTAAAACCCAAGCATATTATTGATAATTTCAAAAACACCTTTTGAAATTTACGGCAGTAACTCTCGTCGAACATCCATAACAGCTCCATGTACATAAGTGGTTTGATGAAATTAAGGCATGCAAGAAATTCGCAGAATTCCTTAAAATCATCGGAAATTAATCTTCCACCGGAATATTTAGCAGAGCACATGCCACAGAATGCAAACGCTATCACCTGAAATGGGTTAAGGTAGAATGAACTGGAGTCAGTCGGGTTCACTTCAACGACACCTCTCATGTTTTCAGTCCTTTCCCAAGCTACTCCGCTTTTTTTTTCGTTTGTTCGTGTGAAATACAACACGTTATTGCTGGCATAGTTTCATATAAATAACTTCCAGCAAAAGTATTAAATTATCAGCGAAGTAAAGCCGCTCGTCGTTACAGTACCCTTCTAGGACAAAAACCACTCTAGCTGTTTTCTACAGTGTGCACACCAATCAACAATCCATTGCTATGTGCGTCTTTCAATGCTATCGGATTTCCGTTTATCTGAATTCTAGCTTTCATTTTTTGAAGCAGTGACCTCACTAACTGCGCTACTTTTGAACTGCAAATTGATTGCATATGCTTGTGGATATCTATCAAAGTATTCGTGGAAATATCTGCACGACATGTACAAAAAAATTCGATTATAAATCAGTGTGTTGCCATCCGCACAGTTGATATCAAATTGCCTGCAAGTGAGCAATCAACTGGATGATCAAATAACCAATTAATCAGATGACCAATTAACCACACGAAAGGCATCTGTGTTAAAATGTGCTTTCTTAACTGCGTCTATTTTAGGGTTTCTTATTGCTTATTTTGGAATACATTATTAGTTTTGTTTAAATAGATCATTTTCAATCCCTCATGCATTTATCTCCACAAATGAAAGAATCATTTTGGAGAAATCATGCCACTTCGTGTCTTGTGTTTTTCCGTTTAACAGGACACAGTAAATCGAAAAATGAAGAAGCCGGAAAGCCTGATTGTTGGCAGTACAGTCTGGGAGAGAACATGCATGAGTTTTGAAAACCGAACCTCCGCGCCACAACCTGTGAACTCGGAGTCAAGACCCGACAGATGACATAATTTAGAAGCAAAAACATAACTCAAACCGGTAAAAGTTTGAGACAAACTGCTTAAAGTCAGCTTTCGAAGCTGACTAGGATCTGACTGAAGCTAATTAGGGTGTGTTTTTTTTAATGTAAAAATTCATGAAATATGCCATCGTTCCAGCGTCTCTGCTGCATGCTTCAGTTTAACTAATGGATTTGCCAGTAGTGACCGCACCATCATTTATTCTGTAATCCAAACAACGCCAGTGGCAACTTTGCAAAGAAAAAATCAGATTTGCGTGTATCGAGATTTTAAATTTTGTTTTTCTAATTTTTTCCCATAGATTTGGAAGAATTTATGACCAGCTACCCATTATGAGCGTTTTACTTAATTTTGGACATGTTCGATAGGAAAGTTTTAAAAAAGCTTGCAAGTAATTATTTTGTACGAAATGAAGAGCCAGCATTCGTTCATCAGTTTCGCCATAAGGCAGCAGTACAAGTAGTGGATCTGGGTCAATAGGGGGGATGGTGTTTTCGAAATCGGAAGCCGCAAACGCCATTTGAATTTCAACTTGGACTTGGCCCCGACTGAATTCATCGCTTCTGTATAGTTCGGCTAACTTTTCGTTACAGTCCGGAACATATTCTATACGATGATTCAACTTGTGCCACTGTGCCGGCCATGATTCTGCTGCAAATTTGAAAGATTGTTAACTTTTAGTAAGTCCAGGTTTTATTGCGAAGAGCAGTGGCACACGCACATTTTTTTGACTGAGAAACAATGTTTCAAGAAATTTCAGGATCTTTAGCATACTGGTGGATCAGCTTGCAGCTATGAACGAATGAAAAATTTCACCACATACTGGCAGCATCCTGAATTTCGAGAAGTGCAAATTTGAATCCCCTGATAAAGAATGCTTCTCGATGCTGTGCACCTCAGTGATACTGAGTCGCACGGCTGAAGCGTTGCTGTTCCGGTCCTCCGGTCTCAGGTGTCTGCTACTGGTTCCTTTACTTGTTGTGTTCATTACGGCTGCATACCCCATTTCTACGAAGATTGTCAAAGTGGCAATTTTTGTCTCAATGGCTGCCTTCACTGCTGCACTATTGTCAGCGATTGTTAGCAAAACGCGTGAAGTGTTCTGCGTCATAGAATTTACTTCCTGTCCAGCTCTCATCCTTGTTTGGCACACACTCTTCATTTGACGAAGCAATTTAATGTGACCGCATTCACTGAGCTTCCTTCGCTCCACCATTTTCCGCACAAAAGCCGATTATGTTTAGCTTTTGGCGGTAATCACGCTTCACGTTTGCATTTGCTGCTTCCAGAACAATGGTACCGAACAGATGCAAACGATGCTTTCTAGGGAAAAAATTTTAATATTACAGTACAATAGGCACTATTTTCATGCACTCTCCTTGCTAATTTTCCTTGGATACGCCACCATACTGCACCATCATCTCCAGTTGATACCCGGTTACCTTAATCTTTCAGCTACTGCACTCACTGATGAAACAGTAAGGGCAAGAGTTGTTGGTAGACTGCATGAGCGAAGTGATCTCGTGATGAGCAGCAAAAATTTTGAACGACAACTTGTTACCCCCGTCTCGCTTCTTTTTCTACTAGTCGTTAAAAGCAAAAAAAGACAAACGTTGCTTCATTTGCCACTATGCTTGCAGTTTGGAGATAAATTACAGAGAGAAAAATTATAACTCTTTTTGCCAGTTCCTGATCGAGCGCTGAATAGTACCCGATATTCCCCAAGAATGTTGCAGTTCGTTTCTCGTACCAGCTCTAATGAAAACTCTGTTTTCAATTTGTATATGTGTAGCGTCCTAAAAACTTTGGTTTCTGATTTGATTGTAATTGATGTATCTTTTTTTCTGGATAAGAAAAGTGATACCAGATTCTGTAGTCTCATTTCGTCGCCATGTGCGAAGCAGAAAGGGAAAATTAAATTTCGATGGTACTACTACTATAGGGTCTCAGTGGTATTACTGACCACTGCCCGGATGATCTTGGCAGTCTCGGAAATATAATTCGCTGTGTGACTGCACATCAATGACATCGCAGGCCCAGCACCCAGGTGTCGAACTGTATTGGTAAACTCGACAAAAAAAAACAAAAAATGACGATGAGCACAGACTTGACCACACAGAGATTCAGTGAAGATAATTTTTTGGCTAGAACTGAAAGTGATGAGGCTTTTTCAGCATCGCACCACGCCGACGCAAGCTCGGATATCCAAAAATGTAATACCACTCGATGTATCGAAGGCCATGGACGGTGGCGAATAGCGAACGCCCAATTTCGGTAGTCACCACTTTCTTTTGCATTTTGAAGTAGTAGCAGTGCGTAAAAATGGCCAGTTGACCGCTTTCAAACAAGTATTTCGTGGAGAAGGCTGGTAAGACTCGTTGACCATGGCGAAATCTTTAAAAATAGCATAACAGTAAACAAGCGACTTAGAAAGTTCCTGCACAAATTTCAGCCAAAAGTTGTATTTTTTTTAACGGTTACCTTCTGTCATTCTCATCAGTCACAATTCTCGAAGACCTAAAAGTACTAAAAAGGGGAAAGCCGAAAAAACCTGACTGCACCCCGTCTTTTTTACTTCAAAAATGTTAATATTCTCAGTTTTCACTTCACAGCATTATGAGTGGATTTCCGTTTTGAATGCGATGGCTAATGAATTAACTGTTTCCGATGCCTTCTGCCAAAAAAATTTTGAAAGTCCCACTCCCACCAATAATTCTCTAAAAGTACTTTTTTCACATTCTTTTGATTACGCCAGTGCTGCTGGCATCTAATAATTTTCACAAAAGTTTCACCCTATTGCGCATGGCGCAGTTAAATCGATACCCTGTTCATGGGCTATTTCATGAATGGTTGACATGTCAGTAAAAAAATTAACTTACAAGATGAAAATAATTTACCCTGATCTTTGTTTTTATATTATAAATTGTGCCAGTGTTCGCAGTTCTCCTAAAATTTGCATTTCTGAAGTGAATATTTTGTCGCCTTTGCAAATTTGCGCGATTTAAAGTGATCGATCGTAAGACGCGAACTGAATCAAAACCACAAGTTGAGCACGACATACTGACCGTCTTTTGTAATATTTCAAAACATCAAACCAACATTCAGAGCGATCTTGGGAACAAGGTGTCTTATGTTGCAGTGTCCATGGGAAAACAATTAAAATACGTTTCAGCACAATGCCGAATGAATTACAGGAATATACTCATAAAAGTCAAGTGCAAAGGAAAAGGCTTGCGAAATTTTCATCAAGAAACGCATATCCAGTTAATGTTATCGAATAAAAACTAGAAATTACTTCAATAATTACATACAGTTGGTTAAATCAAAATGCAGGCCATGTGTATGTGTGTGTTTGCTTGTCTGTGTGTTAGCTCATAATTTACAAAAGCTGAGGAAGCTTAAAGTTTGAAAACAGACTTTTTGAAAGTTTGAAAACAGAAATTTTGAAATAAGCAAAATTGCCAGTATGAATTTGTTTTGGTTTCACTTTACAACATTGAAAATGAAAAGCCGGAGAATGATTTCCAGTTGCAGTGCGCCTTACGTATGATCACAGGAGACAGGCTAAAAATCCAAGATGAAGCAAGCTATGGATTTTGCCTGTTAGTGCCTCATTGTCTCTCAAAATCGCTGTGGTGCAGCACAACTATCCTGCACATGCACTGGCGAAATTAGAAATTGCTTTAGAACAGGGCAAATAGCAAAAAACAGGAAGCTGGCAAGCTGATTGCTAAGATTTATTTTAATAACATTTATCTCGTGCGTCCCACAAAAGGCCCCATGTGGTGCCAGTATTAGCGCTTTGTGGCTTATTCGCTGCGCTGCCAGACAGAGTGAGGCACAGCTTTTTTAAACAGAAAACTGTGACACGTCTCTTTGATACTGGTATTCAAATAAAGTGTAATCACCAGTAATAACGGACAAAATCGACTCAGTTACTAAAAATAGATAAAAACGATAATTTTCGGCATGTCGGCCCCGAAAAACTGGTATTCACTTCCCTTTGACCAAGCTGCTGATACTGAAATCTGCATCTTTTTTGAACAGTTTACATGCCAAATCGTGAAAGCACTTGATTTGTAAGGGAATGCTGTGCTTAAATGAGGCTATAGCAGGCCTGCTGGTAAAACCGACGCTCGAAGAAATCCGATGCAGACTTCGGCAGAAATTTCAAAGCATTTGTTGCCCACTGATGCTTCAGGATTTGCCAGCGCCTCTGCAACTCATATTGGTTAAGCAGTTAGAGCAAACACTTCAGCTTGGCCCAACCTTCAGCCCTCCAGAAAGCATTTAGCAAACAGTTATCCGGTCATTATAAAAAAAAAATTAAAAATTAATTTTTACAATAATTTCTTGCAAAGAGACAAGCAAAGGACTGCGCCTGGCTGGGCGGTTTCCTTCTTACAAGTGCCTTTGACTAATACATGACAACCATGCGTTATCAGCAAGGTGATTCTCGCCTATCTGATTTAACTTGCCCGTTACCGCGCGCCGCTCCTCTGATGGTAAACTTGTTTCCTCATTTACTTATGAAGAGACACTCCAAGCATCCTTCACCCCGTTGCTTTCTTTGTAATATCTAGCGTTCGCTCTTCGCCAGCAATAGCATTTCGCATTTGTAACTGAAGAGGCAAGAGCACCTTGGTTTTCGGTTTTTTTGGTCATTACTGATTGTTATTGTTTGTTATTGCTACTGTCATAATAGGTATTATTATAATTATTATTATTGTTATTGTTATTATTGCTGCTATCATTATTATTATCGCTACTATTATGGCTATTATTATTATTGTCATTTCACTTTTACCACATTATTATTTTTGCCCTTGTTATAGTACGGTATCGCCGATTAGACGGCCCCCTGCCCCGGCGAAATACACCCGAAGCTGTTGTTGTTTTGGCGGAAACAACCAGACTTGTGGTAAACAACTCCCACTGTTTACCACAAGTCTGGGGCCGCTCCCGCCAAAGGGGAAGCGCAGCCCATTGGGCATGTTCCCGCCGATATGGCAACACAGCTTGCCGACGGTTGGGGAGGGGGGCGGGGGCGCCCTTCTTCGACAGTGGTAAGGAAAGATGTTGCTGGGGGACAGAGGGACCGTTTCGTGCATCCCACTTCTGACATCAAGAAAATAGTGAGATTGCGTTTCGAAGGGACCAGTGACACCGCAGAGTCTGCACAGAAGTTGTACCAGGTAAATTCGTGCCCTTGCCTACCTATTAAGAGAGGTAAATGTAACTGTCGGCTTGTTCCGGACTTCCAGCGTCAACGTAAACGATGGCCTAGAGCATGTTAGCCTTGTTTAGCACAAGAAACCCAGCAGACTGTTGTAAAATCATATTACAGTAAGCAAACTGTAACAATCAGATCGACTCTGAAAGCTTAAATGGCGAAGACGCGACAGATTACAATACGCGAGAAGGAGATAAAGTGAGGCAAGACGTTTCGGTCTATTAAGTCATATGCGCCTTAACTCCACAGCGCGACAGGACCTCGTCAGTAAATTATAATAAATTTAGAAGTGCCTAAGTGCCTAAGTGCCTAGAAGTGCCTAAATTTAGAAGTGTCTTAGAAGTGCCTAAGCATAATTAGCAAACGTCTCAGCAAATGGGCAAATAATTAGAACATTTGACCCAGGCTGAAACGCACCGGGCGGACCCGTGCGATCATGCGTTTTTGCACCGGACTTGAATTACTCAGGTCATTAACTTTATGAATGGCTGTTGCTTTACACTTGCCTTTTGCGGTCACTAGCATAAATCACCGCTAATTTTGCAAAGCAAATGTACAATTTCCATTTAACAGTCGTTCTTTAAAAGTAATCCAGTTGTTCA
>UYRT01079246.1:0-15095 GCA_900617915.1 Gongylonema pulchrum
GTGTGTGTGTGTGTGTGTGTGTGTGTGTGTGTGTGCGTGTGTGTGTGTGTGCACCACATTTTGTTCCGCGTTTTCAACTCGGGAACCACAAAAGCTGGGCCGCTAAAATTTTAGTATAGTGTTCCCCGCTAACGGATGAAGCGACAAATTTAAATTCAGCCTTTCCGTACCCGTGGGTAACACACACGGCTCCGTAAAAGTTTCTCGGGGTACCTCGGGAACCACGGAAGCTAGGTTGCTGAAATTTTATGGGTATGTCCCTTAACCGTGTACGACCCAGAAAAATCAAATTCAACTTCCCTGTGCCCGCGGGTAACAAGCACGGCCTCGTAAAATATTTGGCGGGTAAATCATTATCTCAGGAACCGTGAAGGCTGGGGAGCTGAAATCTTATGGGTATGCCCCTTGACCACGTGTAACCCAGAAAATTTTAATTTAATTTTCCCGTGCGCTTGGGCATAGTGTACGGCCCCATTAAAGTTTTGGCAGAAAATTATCTCAGGAACTATGAAAGCTAGAAAGCTGAAATTTCAGGACGATATTTTCTGCTGCTGCTGCTGCAGGTATCTCACAAACTCAAATATAACTCCCAAGTATGCAGAGGTCTTACATAAGACCACTTGAGAATTGTGATGTGAAAGTCACTAGCTTGGAAGCCGAAAAACTACGAGGTCGAAATTTGGAGGGATGTTCCCCATCCATGCTTTCAAATTCAATTTTCACGTACCAGCACGTGAAATTTTCAATGAGAAATTTTTCACCTTAGGAGCCAGAAAGCATATCTGTTGTTCTTCCATGTACGAAAATGTAAAACAGTTATATTTTTAGTAAGAAAAAGCGGACGGAACTGCGCAAAACGCATGGTCGCACCGGCTACCCTGATGCGCTTCGCTATTTATTTTATTTACGCCAGTTATTAACTATGCTCAAGGTACCTATCGCAAGAAATAAACTATTATATTACATTACAGTCTCTTGCTTGGACTTATGGCGCACATTTCTCTTTCTCGCACGTCCCTCTCCCCCTTCCTTCGGTCCTCGCGCTCTAAGATAGGCGAGTTGCCAACTTCTTTCAAATCAGTATCGCCTGCCTCTAATCTGCTCATCAGTGTTTCGCTACTATACATCACCACTGTCTTTAATCTTTAAAGTGTTGTTTTTCAGATTCTCTTCTGCCGCGCGCTAGGGTCCTAAAGCGTCCCAATCTATTTCGCGAGCGCTGCTTGCGATAAGAATTGTATCATGCGCGAAGAGTAAATGTTTGAGTGCTCGCTATTCATGTTCGGGATATCTTTTCAACTCAAGCAGAACATTCACTATCGTGGATGAGCTGAGATTTTATGAAGCTACAGAATAATCATAACAATTTGGCCATAAATGACTGAGCTGTTAGAATAAAACTTACGTAGCTGGTTTGTGCATAACCCAAATGAAAGGACGAATTTGACTCTCCTGTGATCCGCACATGAATTAGGGGTACAGGCAGAGGGATGGACGGGGAAGAAATGAAACTGTGATGCACATTTGGAATAAATCGGATGGGGTTGATTCGTGACGTGATTTCTGGGAATTTAACGTAGAAACGCATGAAAAGCCCTTAGTCACTTACCTGTCAAAAAAATTTGTGTCCGGAAAGTCGAATGGCGTACTTTCGTCCATTACTTTTCGGACTGGTGACGCGGTTGTTCCCTTCCTGTGCACCGTCGATACAACCCCCGGCGTGCAGGAAGCACTGCCGACCGTGCTGAAAGCGCTTGATCCTAGAAGACTCGGAAAAGCTTCACACCCCTGCCAGCTCAATAGTTCCACTTAACAATTCCGATATCTAAATGGAGCGTAAACGCAATGTACCCCTCTCACGACACACTTCAGTGTACACTACTCGTAGTACACAAATCTCATCCAATAGCCCAACCGCTCGACGCATCCGCGGGCGTTACCAACCACACAGTGCACACGCAAACCTATAAATGACGTGCGTGTTAATCGATGAGGCTAATGCAACGTGCGTCGTTTTTCCACGGCCGTGCTCTCAGTGCAATTTTTTGCAGTGCCTAAAACACTTTGACTGCACTGCCTAGAACATTTTGGATATGGCTGCCCAGCCACTTTCCATTACACTGGCGAAGCCGCCACATTTTAAGTTCTCATTATCATATCACCGGATCCGTCGAACAGTAACGTATTAATCAACACGCTATTGGCTCTTTAAGTCCATGTATAAAAAGTGCGGCTTTTATTTTAAGTTTATATTCACCGATAGTCTTGAGTTGCTACTGCGAGTAATGGACGGCACCATCATATGCTGAGCAGCAAGCCAACAATTTTTGCCCGCAACAGCTTGCGCCATGGCATTTAATCTACGCTTTTTATTTGTTTTTATCTGAATGGGCATTTTTTATTTTACTTCAGTATAAAAAGTGCAGCTTTTATCTTCGTTGGAATTGCCTATGTTATAGTTAACCTTGTTTTACATTTGCTTCTCCATTAGTTGCTTTTGGCCTTTTTGCTGTGCACAAACGAAACTGAGAAGATGGCAAGTAACCACTGAAAGCAAGCGATTTTGGACAGAAGACAAAGAAGATCCGGTGTCGTGGCTCAGTTTCTAACGCAAAGCATATATCTGGGTGCCTTTTTTGTGCAGGTATGCGATTTGATCACTTAGCTTTTTCAATACACTAAATTTGCCATTTCGAATCAAATATTTGTATTTTGTTGCAAACTGGTCTTATCTTGCTAAATTTGCTAATGTTGTAGGGACAACTTTGCGTTCCTCTCGCTAAATTTTACGTTTCAATTAATAAAATTACCACTTTCTGTTTTGTGCCGTCTTTGGCTGATTTTTGCACCCCTTTATTCAATTCCCGTATTTTTTCCTCCCACGCAGACGACTTTAATACCTCTCGTAATGGAAACGTGGAGAGAGAATCGGGGAAGACAAGAGGAGGACATCTGTCCCTCTCTGCTGGTTGCGCCACTGATTGCCTGGTTAAAGGCCAAACCATAGTATGAGGTGTGATTAACAGAATGAAATGTAGTTTTGCCTTGGCAACTCGTTATCTGTCACTGCAATCAGTTCATTTGTCCATCTATCACTGAGGAGCAATTATTCTCACACCAATAAATCAGCTCCTCACTTGAATCATTCGTAAACCATAATTTCTTTTTTATTGACCGTTATGACCTCATGAGACAAATATTTTTGAGGGAATCAGGTACCTCGGCAGCATGTGGACAAGGATTTTTGCCAGGTATTCAGCTCCATCATCATAAGAATGTGCCCAAAACTTGCTGCCAGATCAGCTTAAATTGTTTCTACACTAGCTCCGTCGAGCAGATATTTCAGTGTCGAAAATATCACCAAATTCATTACACTTTCAGCACGAAATGTATTTGAGCTTAATTTTTTCGGACGTACATGGTAGGCAAGACGACACGAGCAGAAAGGCTAGAGGAACCATTTGGCGCGACCGAATTCGCTGAGTTACCCTAAAACAAAGCTAAATCGCAGGAGTATCTGCAGTAGCAGCAAGATCTTCCAGTGCTTATTTATGTGGAAGTATGATAGCCGGACTTTCGAGAGAGTGTCCTTTACCACGACCTGGTTGAGTGGGCAATAAAATTTGTGCTCTGTACAATCATAAGGTTTTTGTGGATTTGGCCACAATCTGATAATGAAAAATCTACTTCGGCCACTTTTCTTCCGTTATTGCACTTTCTTTGCCCGAACTTTTACCATTATTTTGGGATGCTCTGTCTGTGAACAAATAAATGTTGCTTGCTTTACCGAGCTGGGGTATCAAATTCCATTTACTTGTAAAGCGATTCTAGCTCAAACTGGGCAATTGATTTATTGCTGAAATGGCAAATGGATCGAAACCTTTCTTCTCAGCTAGACTGCTTAAAACTGGAAGCAGGTGGCGCTGAGTTCGTTAATATCCATATGAGAAAAACTGTGAGGGATATGGAGGGTCTGCCGGATTATGGCACATAGTGTCGGCAAAAAGCGAAGGCGCTGCTGCTGCTGCTTAATTGGGAAGTCAATTGTTAATTATCATGCAAATGCGCTCGATTCTTGCTTTGGAGTACGCCACCGTAGACCACTTCGGCCCCTTATTCCACTTCAGTGCAACTCCATCCCTGCTTTCATGTTCATGCGCTATGAAAACCCATCGGTCCCTCGATAAAAAGTTCTTGTCAGTCACCAATTTTTCAAAAAAAAGGACTGTCTTCTACACCAATCATCCACTAGACGAGCCGTCGGGCTGATTTAAAATTCAAATTTCTGACGAAAAAATAATTCAGCAGTTGTCGATTTATGAACTTCTCAGCTCATTCAATTTAGCAACAAAACTTTTCCAAAATATTCATGTGCATAAAATCAGTAGCCTTTTGTTTCTTGTTTTGATATTCAGATGGCCTTCGCGGAGGTACTAAAGAATGATGAATAACACTTGAGACTGTACACGCAGTATGCAGATATTATTGACCACTAGAAGGATTTATCGTTCGCGAGAATCCTCGGAAACATAAAGTCTGAAGAGCCCTAAATAAGAAAAAGAAGTTGGAGAATGAATTGGATATCGCAATAGACAACCCCCTGCTGCTGTCGTGAAGGTCAGAAAGACTTGCACGTTGGTTCCCGCTCCATCGTCTTTCTTCTTTAGCCAAATGAGTTTACCAGAATGACCCAATAACCACTGGTATGGAGTCTCGATAACACTGATAGATTTGCAGCTATAAGCCAAGAGAGTGCCACCCTTTTCACCTTGAACAGTTTGTCTCTGGCCGTTACTCATCCCCTTGACCACATACACGTGTCGCCTTCAGAAATCATCCGCGCTATCGATCTCCCTTTTCACGAATTTTAGGCGGTTCGACACTAATACGATCGAGGCTCTGCAAAGGAAAAACACTTGGATCCAGAAGCTGGCCTTTAGTAATGATTCGTCAAAGGCAAAACAAAACTGGATCAATGTTGATTTGTAAACAAAGCACGGAAACTCATTCTCTTTTACATTTTGAGCCCGATATGATCATGTCTTTTCGTGCTAACATGTTTTGCTCAGACACTTATTTAAAGTATCGGCATATCCAGGAAATGGTTGTATTTTCCCAAGATGAATATTTAATTCATCTGGCGTATGATACTCTTTCACGACTTACTTTACTTTAAGACTTTGAGATTAGCATGTATCCAGAAGCAAAGCAATAGGTCAAGACATTTGTTTCATGGTCATTTTCCTTCTTGTCACGGCAATGTGCAGTCGGCAATATTTTTATACATTCATGCGACTTTATGCAGGCGTTCAAGCAGTCTAATGATGATCTTCCAATGTTCGTTTTAACACTGCGTGGATACCACTTAGTAATCCGCTTTATCCGTCTGCTGTCTGTCATTCTTGCCACAGCCCTTCTTCCCGGCATACACCTTAATTATATCATCCATGCCTGACTGGAATCGCAGTCATTCACAGGAGCTGTTCTGCAACTTGCTGACACTTCAAGGGTCTATTGGGTCGACGCTTTCTTAGTTTTAGGACTTGAGTGAAAACGTGTAATGGCCAGCACCGAAAAACTTACGATCTCATGCGAAATTTTTCCAGGTACATAGCAGGTGACTGCGCCATAAAGCACAGTCCATTTAGCACGCATATCATAAATTACCAGGATTCTTGTTCATCAGTCATAAAGTTAGAGGGTGTTTGAAAGTTAGGGTCAATAAAACAAAACTAGGAAAGTAGTTTTAGGTCACTCTGATTAATTTGTTGATTCAAAACAGTCGGAACTTGTGCACCTAACTTTTCGTTTTTGAGTTAAAACTTAATTTTGAATTTGAAGTCATAAGTCAGGTTAATTTGAATTTTTAAAACGCTTATAGAATTCTCTAATCATGATTCAATAAATTAAACTTACAAAAAAATTTAAAAAAGTGTAGTTTCTCTCGCTCTTAAGTTGTCAAATCAGCTGAAAATTAAGGGTCTGTTTATAAAATAGAGGAAGGGAAGAGAGAGAGAGAGAGAGAGAGTTTAAAGTCAATTCGTGTCGTCACATTTAGTCGAGAAGTGTGTTTCCGAAAACCTAGCATCTTAGCTTTTCCAGTTCTTGAATAATTTACCACAGATACAAGCACGGACACGACCCGCCCATAATGCATTTTTTTATTTAGCAGAAGATGTATATGTGAAAGTCTTTGAAGTTTTGCCGAATCAGCATGTTTGTGTTGTTTGGTGTTGTTACATGAGACAAACAGCATGTCGTCGATGTAATATAGAAGCAAGAAGGTCAAGCCAGTTGGGCACATATGGCAATACATCCGCGAATTGTTCATGCCAAAATGGCCCCATCCCGGAGCAGCTTCTAATTAAGGCAACCCGCTTGCTCTCAATGCTTCATTTTCAAATGCAAATGCAACATGCTCCAGTGCATTCCTGACAAGCACTCCCGGCATTCTCATCAATTAGCGCATTAAAAAAGTTATCCTTCATATACGGCACGCAAAATTTGTCTGTACACTGAGTAGGTTCTAAGAAACAGCGCTCCTCTTCATTTCCATTATCAGTTCATTAGTATGCAAGCACGTCAGATAAATGTTGGCCAGCAACAGATTTTTTCATACTTCCTGGCTTAGTTTCAGATTGTTCCTTTAAAATCAGGAAAAACTTGAAATTCCACTGGTTTATCACCGGAGAGACGAAAGATCATCAAGTTTCAACAGAAACGCTTCTTGCAAAAATCGAGACATTCATTGACCGCCTGGTTAGAACCTGCAGTCATTAAAATTCACTGTCATGCCAGCTCTCTTTAGCGCGTGTTGCGATTGTATGAAATGAAACAAAATCAAGCAGATGGAAAAAAAAAAAACATTACATTTGATTCTGATAAATCCAATAGACGAACAAAAATCACGAATTTATTTCAGTGAATTAAACACAGGCTGCAACGCACTAAACTTGTAGATCGCTAATAGTAGGAGCAGTTCCTGCGCGTTAGCTTAACACTCGGATTCATATTGGCTGATTTTTGGCCTCATCCCGCATGTAGGTGGAAGGGGCGCCGGTTGGGATGAGAGTATTGCATTATGAGGTCACATAGACTTCCAGTGTGCATGATTTTCAATTTTTTGCACGAAGCACGATTGTTTTTCCGATGAATGCTCGCCCACTGAAAAGAAATGCAAATTTGAAGGAAGTCGGAAGAGGATTATGAAATCTGCAAAATACGCTCGCTTTTGACTTTGCTTGCGTTAAATCAGGTATTTGTCATATCTGCGAGCGGGGAATTTCACTTCCAAGCTGAATTACGACCACACGTGAATATAAAATATCCCTGCAATATTTTAGCTTCGCAGCTTGTTTGGTAAGCAAAATGGCCGCCTCGCCACAAATATCATTGAACTGTCCCAATTCGTGGCGCAAATGCAAATCGAAACTCAGTTTAAGTACACAGTTTTTATAATTTCCTATATGAACAGAAAATATTCTGACAAAATTTCAGTTATTGTTTTCCGGCTAGTTCCGAGTTAGCATAGTGGCAATTGCGGACTTTAAAGTGACCATGCGCGCGAGTACAAACGTGCGCGATAGCTCAATTTGAAATCTTTAGCTCATAAAGGCACAAAGAATATCCCTGCAAAGTTTCAGCTTTCTATCTTGTCGAGTTCGCGAAATCATTTCCCGCCAAAAAATTTACATATTTTTTTCGGGGGTCCATATGTGAGATACAGTCGCGTATAAGCGAAGATTACAAAAGGGAAGGGCGACACATGGAGCGGGAATATGACCCCAAAATTTCAGTCTCACAGCTTTCCCGGCTGCTGAGTTGAAAGTGAGCGACAAAGCTTCTTGGCGATATACGTTTTTGCTCGCACACGGGCGACCTTTCGGCGATATACGTTTTTGCGCACTAAAGCAGCTTGCTAGCTTGTTGATATGCATTTGCACCTGGTTCCTTTTCCTCAAACAACCTGTTTCTGATCATGCCTGCTCTCCTTCTTACTTATGTGCACCATTTCTTTGGAGGTGGCCCAAGTAGCCATTTTCCTTCTTGAGCCACTGGCATCAATTGCCATGAGCTTATAACTAAACGACCTGAATTCTCCTTGGCCCATTTTTATCTTATCCTATGTGTCCTATCCTAAATTATTTAGCACGATGTTTTACAGCCATAGCTGTCGATATCTCAGGCATCCATGGCTGCGCTGCTTGTTTCCTCGCTGGACCCTCTTTTTTCCGTTGCTTTTCCATCTGATTTTACAAATACAAAATGCCAAACACAGTAAATACAAAATCATTATATCAGATAACCGTTCGTTTTTTAACAAACAAGGCAAACATTCTACAAAACAATGGGTAATAGCACTGAAACAGCACTGGCTCCCTGGGTTAAGTGAAACTTTGGCTCCGATTCAGGAAACAAGCAACTTCTACTTCCTTTCTCGCTTTCTTTACCATTCTCTCTGAATTGCCACTTTCTGACGACACAAATTTAATCTAAGCTCTTGTTATGCTTTCAAAATGACTGACTACTCCTTGTAATTTGTTCTCTCTTAATCTAACTGCAAGAGTGGTAATTGTATACTGATCTTAATCATAAGTTAGCCCATAGAGAAGGGGTATCGGCAACACTGCAAGCAAGAGCAGTGTTGGTAGAACGCTATCATTTGCCTTATGATACACGCTGCAATGTTGCTTCGACAAGATTTTAGTTTTTGACTGCGGCTAAAGGTATTTTTTATTCCAGCCGTGCACTTGTATGTGCGTGTGTGTGTGTGTGTGTGTGTGTGTGTGTTTGTGCAGCGTGATACGGTATGTGGAAGTTCAGCCGAAATTCAAATGACATAACAAGAACTGATGAAAACTGATTGCACCTGACACATTTTTCTGCGACATTATTGTAATTGCGTTTATCCAATAGAACGATGCCGCGGAGGATGGGGCGGAAGGAAACAAGAAACACGAAATAAGAAAGTGGCCAGAGGCACTTAAACGATCATTGCAGTAAACGGACATTCTTTTACGTATTCCTCTCACCCTCTTGTCCCCCTCCCCCCGACCTTCCAGCAACAATTCATTACCTTGCGGGCACACGATCACTATCCATTCCCAGCAGTTATCAGCACCACCATCGCCGTCGTCCAATTACGGTGATGGACCACCAGAAATATTTTCTGAAAATTACACTTGCTAAAATCCTAGTACAGTTTAATTTTGCTCACATTCTGTGTAATTGCGAGGCACTTACCCATCCTGCTGCATACAACGCCTCTTCGAAGTTTTCGACATGAGTTTAAAGTTATGCGCTGGCCCAAAACTGCACTATATCGATGGCTGAAAGAGTTAGAACTGTACTATCCAAAAAAAATTCCACCAACAAAATAAATTTTGAAAAAAATTTAATCTACCCCTATTAATTCTCAAATATCTCGATACCCTGCTTTGCGATATCGACGACTAAAGTATGAAATTGACAGCTGCGTCTATGTTGGCCAGGAAGTAGTCTCCAGCCAGAAGTCGTATGTACAAGGGGACGATGGAACAAAATATGCTTGGAGCGTATCTTTGAGACTATATTAATCAGGCTCTGCTGCAAATCAGTGGCGTGTAGGGCCAAACAAAATATCAGAATCCACTGGGCATGGCATGTTGTTCGTCTTGCTGGCAACCTCTTGGCTGTGCGTACTGGGCAGTGGTACTCGCTGGGAAATAAAGTGTTGTTCGGAAGATGCAAAAGCACACATACATCGAACTAGTGAGCGATGACTGCACCGGAAGGTTCTGGCATAACGGTATTCGACATGCGGGAGAACCCCAGTAACATCACTAAAATAAAATTCAATAAAAGCTGTTCGGGCAATTTCGATATTCTTTTTACGAGCAGTAACTGGCTACTGCATCAAACAGTGAATCACATTATGCGGTTTATGCAAATGTTTTCTGCAATATTGTAAATCCACAATACAGTTGAGGTTCACCTTTTTCATCACGCACTGCGTTGATATCCGCAGCTCAGCTCCCCTTTTTTCCCACTTCCACACTCAAACTTCCACTAGCCTTTTCGCGCTTTTGCATTTTTGCGAGTGCAGAAACACTCACTGTCAAGAGATTGTCGACGTGTGAGTATTTGTGTGTGCGTGTGTGTTTGGATTTTTGTCACTCAACTCAATAACCGCAGAAGCTAAGTAGCTGGAATTTCAAAAGAGTATTTCTTGCCATGTACCATCCAAGCGGCTTAGAATCAACGTTCACATATGCCTGGGTTCCACATACGGGTGTCTAAAAGCATGTAGATTTTTTGACGGACCACATGCGCTTAAACACTCAAACAAACTCAGATAATCTTTCAAAAATATGCGTTTTTGCCTTGCAAAGATGCAAAAAGTGCATAAAAGCGGAAACGGATGCTGCTAAAAGGTATTTTTTCGCGTAGCTGCGCGCAAGCGCATTCTCTTTGACCATCATTTGGATAGTTCGTTTCCTGTCGACGCAGTCCAGTGGATCACCTTGGATGGTCTTATCCTCCACAGTTAACACGGTTTTGAAAATACCGTCAGTCCGAGTAATGAAGTTTCCACTGCTAGCAAAACTGAACAGATGTGGCAGATTTCTGCTCAGCTCGGTGAGTTCTGGCAGCATTTTTTTGTATGACGGCTGCCCGAATATTATTGTTCGAACTGACCGTAATTTAATCCATTTCGGTCATGAGATGCATTTGCTGGGAGCCTTCAGGATTTGGGTTGTAGCATTAAGAGCGTGGCAGGTGTCGAATGGTTTTCAGTGTCACCAGAAGGGACCATAAGCCGCCATCACTCATCAGCTTCAGTGTGGTTTTCGGAGCAAACGTTGATCGGTGGTCGCGGTATAGGTGCTGCATTTTCTGCCCTACCCCCTCCCTTGCCTCATCCACCTCCGTTACTTCGCCCCACCCCCTCCATCCCAGTGGAAACTCACGCACCGCAAAGAGGAGCTGGGTTCAGTTGGGATTCATTTGGCACGCCCAGCCAACTAGTAGACGTTGCAGCATTACTCCTGAAAACAGTCATCGATAGTGTTCATGTGTACGCCCTTCCATCTGGCGTGTTAATTAGCTAGAATGCTGGATCAGCTCATGTCCGCCACTGCTATGGCCTATTGGTAATTTATAGTTAGCTGCACATTACACTGATGCCTGTACATATTCTGCTGTTTTGTTGCTTCGCCTGCTACATCTTAATTTCTAGACTTAGTTCCGTCTATTGCACTGCTCCTAGCAGTGCTGCACTGAATCTGCAAAAACATTTCCCTCAGGCACTCATAATTGGTGTGAAGAAAGCTGGCACTCGTGCACTTCTTGAATTTCTCAGGCTGAATCCGTCCATTAAAGCACCCGGACCGGAAGTGCACTTCTTTGATAAAAATTTCAACAAAGGCTTCCATTGGTATCGGTTCGTTTTTATGCGTTTTTTACACCTTATACTTCTCGTTCTGATTACATGTGCATTATTGTGATTCTTGAAGGGGTTCTTTTTTTTTGTATGAATTTGCATTATTTGCACGCCTCTCATTTTTTATGTGCTTGTGGCTACTTGTGACTACTTCAGGGTCTTAATCGCAGATAAAATGAGATTAATCCGGTGGCTACCTTCAACATAATGCATTTGCTATCTGTTTGACATATTTTAATGTCCGTTGCTCTGCGACACAGATCGAACGAGTTCTGACGGAAATTCAAATTTATCATTTCCTCATGCATTTCCGAGTCTTAAAAACTTAGTACTTTTTGCTGAAAAATTTCCTCTCTGATGACAAGATATTGCTCAGCAGCAAGCATCTAGGAAAAGGAAGTGTACACACACCGCGGCTGGGAAGAGTGCGCAGCTGGATTCATGTGTATATTCTTAATGGCCGCTGAATATGGTTATCATTAACACAAGGTTTCAGTTTACCTACCCGTGCCTCCCAGACTTGGCCCCCACTCCTCTCACTGTTTGGCTGCCTACTGAAGCAGATTCACTCTTCACTGCTTACAATGATGGTGATGGTGAGGACAGTGCTTGAGTGGTACTAATGCGCAACAGTTGGCTCATTCGCACTCCATTTGTTCCATTTTCTTATTATTTGAGATTTGTTGACGCCATTAGCGCATGCATAGTTTGCTACACGTCCCTCATTTTTATGAGTTCCTGCACAGAACCTTTATTCCAGATTAAAACGTTAATGGCGCTTGTCGATAAATATTGTCTGCATTTGAGCGTGTGTGTGTGTATGTGCGTGTGTCTGTGCATATGTGTGTGTATGTGTATGAAGGCTTATCTAGACAGTTGAACTTCTGAAGTAGAAAAGTACAGGCACCAACCCCGTGCATGGCCAGAACCAGAATTCTATTCATTCCTGTCCATGCACCTTTGCTTGTGGTCCAAAATCCCAAGTTCAGAATAATTTCACTTGTTAAGAATCAAACTAGTTAGAAAGTGGATATTTCGGGCAACTAGTCCACTAAATATTTTTGGGAAAAGTAGCTCCAAATTGGAATTCAAATTTCTTGTAATTTTTGCAGGCCCTAAACACAAGTATGAGCTCTGATTCTAATTTTGATTAATTACACAAATCTAGGATTGAGCAGCCATAAACTTTGGAGTTATTAGGTACTTAATTGATCATGTAAGGCGTGGTGAATGATACTGAATTTACTTTTAGACTCAGCATGGCTTCTGGACTTGCTGGCCAAATGTTCAGTTCGAACTGGCAAAACCGTAGACTTTTTGCTTTTAAAGCAAAGAGGCAGAAAAAGATTTTTTAAGGCAAGAAAAACTTTTACATGAGAGGAAGGTAGGGCACATTTGGTAATTTTTTGGAAGCGTATATTAGGTTATACTTTTTACCTAATTATTAACGCCTTATTAATAAAAAACCATGAAATAATGCAACAGATATAATCTACTCAATCATATACACAGTGATAAACTTTCGATTGGGAAACTTGATTATCCACGCTTTGGAAGTGATCCACTTTTTTGTCCTTCAAATGCGCTGTAGTTTTTCGAGCTTTAAATTTTTCATCTGGCTATGAAGTCCCCACTTAGCAAGTTTCTCAGTTCAATGAAAATTCTGATTCGGTAAGGCACTGCACTGAACAGGAACAGCAGAATGAATATGGAGTTTGGAAGATATCAGCAGCTAGAGCGATACACACTTGGTGAATACAGATTTGCCACAAAACTCTCATGAAACTGAAATAATTATGTATGGGTGGTGCTTTGATGCAGAATTGGGTGACATGCGAAGTCTGGCTTTCAGATCGAAGGTCCTCGTTAACTAAATTGTTTATAAACTGTTTACGCATGGCATCGGAGGGCAATCGCCATGCATGATTGCCGCCGCCGTCACTGGAACATGTACTTCATTTTGAATTACTTCTAGGCAATCTGTCAATATTCTCAACTGTATAAAACTGCTGAGAAAAGGGCTTTTGGAGGGTTTCGTACAACTGGCGTCTTCTTCCTAAGTGACCAGAACTTAAAGAGTAGTATGAGTTTACATCTACCGTGACTTATTTTCGTTTACAAATAGGGCATTGCCAGCAGTATTTTGACTCTCAACTAGGAATTTTAAAAAATCTTTTAACGATTACTCTTGATCACGAGAAAAAATGTGCAGTTTTATCAGAGTGATTTTTCTTTCGCTGGCTCCTTCTACTACCCATCTTCCTCTCATGCCTCCCTCAAAATGGGCTTCTTCTACACTATAGCTTAACATCATATCTTTCAAATACATTGAACTTTTGTCCGCGATGAGTGTGATTTTTTTTCTCCTATTTTGTCATTTCAGGTACAAAAAGTTGAAATGAGCTTGTCTATGTTTTGTAGAATGGGCGAAGTCCAAGTGTTTGTTGTTTTGCCGATTGCTCTAATTCAAGCAAAAAATGAGCAACAGAGACCGCACGTTAACATCGTAGGCCATACTGTTCCTTTAAGTACGGTTTTTGCACCAGTACATGCGGACCTGGTCAAAACGCATTTCGTAATTCTTTTCTAATTTTTCAGTCCGTTAAAAATACACTACCATGCACTCTATACTTTATCAATATGTGTATAGAAAATGTGCCAACTTATTTTTTCCTTCGCGCAGCTTTCGTTGTCTGCTGGGCCGATTGGTCATCGTCAAGCCATCCAACACTGTGATTACAGAAAGTAATCAGCATGCAGTGTCAGGGAATAAGCAACCAGCTATTGGTTTTTTTAGTTTGCTTCTTAAGGCTTATAGACGATGCTTTAAGCTTCCGGCAAAAAAAAGAGGTCTCAAATAGCAGTTTTATCTTTCCCTCTCCAAAGTGAAGTCTCAACCGATACCCCTCTTTCTGCTTTTGCACTCCATTTGGCCAAATGTGGCAGAGGAACGCAAAACGATAAATTTCCTGTTTATGGCCTCAATTTTAGCCTTTTAACGTAGCTTAACACTTTTCAGCTCCGCTTGTACTAACTCTGCATCTTTTTACTTATTGTGCAGTTTTCTCTCTTGTACGGACAAGAGAAGCATTTTTGCGCAAGTCTGTTTGTGTTTGTCTATATGCATACAGTGTTTGTGTATGAGTGGCGCGATGATTCAGCCCCAAAATTACAAAATGGCCAACGCACGGGCTGCTTGTGTGAAGATGCGTTTTTTGCAGGGTTCTCCGCAGGTTTTTGTCGCTACCGGCATCGGTTTTTTTGGCAGATGCTTCTAGTTGAAAGAATTTCAGACTGGCCCGCCAGATGTCAGTAAATATCCCCTCAAAATTTCAGTCTTCTAGCTTCTCAGGTTCTCGAGTAATTAACTTACCCGGAAGGAACTTTTCACGGACCTGTACGTAGGTACCACGCCTACCCGCGGGCAGGGTTTGAACTCGTTAATACCCACTTAGACAGGGAACACCCCCTTAGATTCCAGCTCTCTAGCATCTCAGAACCCCGAGTTATGAATTTACGCGGGAAAATTTTGGGGGGCTCGTACGCGGGCACCACGCTTACCCGGGGGCTGGATTTGAGCTCATTAGTGCCTATTTGGGCGGGGAATATTCCCATAAAATTTCAGCTCTCTAGCATCTCAGAACCCCGAGTTATGAATTTACGCGGGAAAAAT
>UYRT01079248.1:2609-15563 GCA_900617915.1 Gongylonema pulchrum
GAGTACCACGCTTATCCGCGGGCAGGGCTTGAACTCATTAATACCCACTTAGACTGGGGATACCCCCTAAGATTTCAGCTCTCTAGCTTCTCAGAACCCCGAGTTATGAATTTAGGCGGGAAAAATTTTGGTGGGCTCGTACGCGGGTACCACGCTTACCCGGGGGGTGGATTTGAGCTCATTAGTGCCTACTTGGACGGGGAACATTCGCATAAAATTTCAGCTCCCTAACTTTTGGGGTTCGCGAGTTAGCAGCTTACTCGTAAAAAACTTTGGCGGGGTCTTACGGGGGTACCACGCTGGAAAGACCGCCCATTTTGGGAATAGGGGCCCGTACGTGCATGCAGATTAAGTCCCCAAAGTTTCAGCCCCGTAGCTTTTGCTGGTCTCGAGATGAAAAATCGGTACAGACGCGCAGCGCACACACAGACACACAGACACACAAACACACACACACACACGCAGACAACCTCTCGTCAATATGCGTTTTTCGCATTGCATTGCTGCAAAAAACGCATAATAAGACGTATATGAAAGCTGAGTTTGAAACCACTGGATCGCAAATGGATGGGGAATGTCCTTTCAAAATTTCAGCTTTCTACTTTTCTGGTTTACGAGTTAATGACTTCTGGGCCAAAACTTTCACATGGCCGTGCGTGAAATCCAGGCATGTGTGGGAGCTAAATGAGAATTTATGATATCTTGCATAAGCAGAAAATATTCTTCTGAAATTTTAGCCCCCTTCGAGCTAGCAAAATTTTCTCGCCAAGACTTTTGCGTGATCATACGTAATACCTGGATGTACTTGAGAACTGAATTAAAAGAATTTGGATTAAATTGAAGTTAAACATCTTCATATTTGAGCTTCCTATCCTTTCTGACTCCCGAGTTGGTGATTTCTCCGCCTAAACTTTCACATGTACCTATATGAGACTTAGGCCTACGTGAAAGCTGAATTTGAATTTGCGGGGTCGCACATGGACGGAAACATTCTCCTACAGTTTCAGCTTGCTAGCTTTACTGGTTCTTGAGCTGAAAGTGCGGAACAAAGCGCATTTGGGCACACACATCGCAGGGGCGGAGAAAGGGGGAGGAGGGCGACAATTTGCGTATTGTGTTGTTGTTACATAGTATAAAACGCAAAAAAAGCCTTGACGGCCATGGTGCAGAGACAATTCCTGTTGCTTTCATGTTAATGGTCGTGAGTTCGACTTCACCGGGGGTACTAGTCCTTTCACATTTCGCTCATTCGTTTCGTTGGCACATTGTTGCCGATGCACGCCAAATCCGCTAACAGCTTACACAAATGCAACCACTAAAGAAAGAAGCATCGGTAGCCCAGTGGTGTTCTCAAAATGTAGCCACTCGCGTTTCTTTCGAGTGTCTGTCTCTCATGGAGGTTGGGAGAGGAAAGGGAGACGTGGGAGAGGGGGGTAACTTTTGACTCGGCAAATGAATACGTTAATTCATAGCTTTTCTTCTAAGTGAAAGATATTCATCAGTTCAAAGTTTTATCCCGATGCTGCACTAAGATTTCTCGGTTTCAAGCTTTTCCTAAAGAACTTATTATTGCGTGGGAAACTTCTTTTCATTTTATTTCAAAGTAAAGACTTTCAGATTACCCTAAAATTCCCCCATACAGTATACATATTGGTAAGCGATATGTTCAACAGCGAATTACTGCTCGGATATCTGAGCTGTGTGACGGAACAGTACGAATCCAGAGTCATTTATTTCAACAGAAGCCGAGCTGAAGCAATCGTCGAAATGAGAGCAAATGATATTGAAAGGCAAAATTTTTTTTTCTGTCCTGCGCTACAAACAGCATTTTCTAGTTGAATTTTGCATTCCATCGAGTAAATTGCCTCTCTCGCTAAATTTAGTTCCTGCTGATTATCACTGACACAAGTGATGGAACAAGTAAAATAACGGGGATTTTAATTAAGGGAACTTTTCCATCTGCCAATGCGCATTCGCTTAGACAAACAAAATCATTGACTGCTGAAGAACAAAATTTATTTGTCGAAATAAACTTGCTGACTGAAACACGGAGTTGTCCAAAGTGAAGCAAAGTCCCTTCAGAATGCATAAGGTTTAGTTATCTAGGCATGACGTCTATTAATACTTGGAGCATTTATGGTCGGCAGATTGAAATAATAAATAAAAATTTCATTGAATAAATGCTAGGTATTGTTATAAATTTATTTATATGTGTTTTTACTTATGTGAAAAGTGCTGTCTGATCTTTACATTACGAGGATGCGCGAGGCCAGAAAATCTGAAATCAAACTTCAACTCAATTTTCGCAGTTATATTTCAATCAATTTTTGGACCTGTGCTTCATTTCCTTTTCGTGCGTCTCTCCGCCGTTTACGCGGGGTGGGGAAGGTGTACCTTTTCTAACAGTCCGAACAATATGTGGTTTGGCTTGTATTGTACGGTGTTTGCTTTTCTACTTTCGGACCTTGCTGATTTGCTTGAATCGACGTTTGTGGAATGGAAAATAATGAGAATTGACTTTTATAACTGGAGGAGATTTTTGGGTCAGGCGATGTTTGAAGGGTGAAATCGAATATCCCGCGCCCAATGACTGTGAAGTATCTTTAGCTTTGTCTCTCCAGATTTGTCGGCTGTCTGTTGAGTACAAATGAAGAAAAGTGCAGTCGAACATGTCCGCTCGTAACAATTTTTTTTAGAAAAAAGTGTGGATGAATCCATAAAAGTTTTGGTATTCATTATTTACTGAAGAGAGAATGTTCTGTTCATTAGCGCATGTTGTTAGACGTGAGCGGTCGATGACACCGCTTTTCCGTAGGAGCCTCTCCCTACCCGGAATTATTTACTTTTACTGTCCTTAAAAACCTCGACCGGTTAGCAAATATCATTGGATTCATCGGTGCAGGACCCGATTCGCAGCCGAGATACAGACAAATGCCACATGGGGAGGTTTTAGGCTTTCCCGCTATGACTATTCTTTCCAGCTTCTGTGTACTATTATTTTGCTTGATGGCGTAATCTTAGAAGGATAGAAGAAGTCGTTGCCCGAAACTTTCATGAATGATCTCATAGAGTTCGCACAACATCCGGCAGGTCTTCGAGGTACCATATTTGGTCGTTGTTGTAGTGCGTTTTCACTTCGCGATGGAACTTCTGCATGCTTACGTGGTGTACTTGAGTGCGATGTCTTTCACACAAGATCGATGCTCTTCCTCGACCCAGGTTTTCTTGAGCACACTCTTGAGAACCCTGTTATTGGCAAGTACCCTGAATCAAAAGTGATGACGGGTCGGGCGTCCCCCCAACCCTTGCGTGCCGTACTCCGTACTGGTAGTCGGTGTATGCCAGGACGCCGTCCTAAGCATGCTCTATTGATTGTGACTGTCACCACGATATGTACTGTGCATATTGTACGGATCTGTGCAGTTCGCTGATCGGTCTCGAACTGCTCTTTCCCTCCCTCTCTTCCTCCTCTCCTCCCTGTTCGCCCATTAAACAGCTCTCTGCTCCTGGATTGTGTGCGTGTGTGCTTTGTATTGTTTGCTGAAGCATTAGTGGCATTTCAGTTTCTAAACAGTTCCTCCACTCAGAAATTTTCCGCACAAAATATACAATTTGCCAGACGTTCCAGTGCGGGCAGCACTTGTCGAGCACTGCATCTACTGCTGCTACTACACGCTTAATTCACGTTCGGGCCGTTTATTTAGGCCGACGTGCTGCTTCTCGGCAATACAGTCTAATGGTGGTACTGAGACACGAACTCGAGGAGTTACTTGTACACATTTACCCCACTGTCCGTTCATTCGCAAATGTTTTCAGTTGAGGGAGCGTGAGTTTTCCATCGCTTCGTCTGGTCTGCCGTCCGTAGGTAGCAGTGACCTTCAGAACAGTTAGTAGGCTGAGAGACATTATTACACTACCGGTAGGGCGACGAAGATCGAAGAGTGTGAATGAACTCCGCTCGTCTAGATCGTCTACGACGGCGTCGTTTCCTCTGTGACCAAATCTCGCGCAATACAACGGGGGTGGGGAATGTTGCTGCTGACCTTTGAAAAGTGATTGTGTTACCTTGAGATGGTAATCTTTAGAAGGGACATAGGCAGGGCGGACGGTCATACAGATAGAAGGACGGACGACTACAGACCTGCGAACCGTTCTTTATCTAGGATGTCCATTTTGTGCCAGGCATTTGAACTTGCTGCCTTTATTACCCAAATTAATTGTACTGGCCATTATTTTTTTTCTTTCCTTTATTTCTTTAAAAGTGATTTAGGCCATTATTTTTTTAAAAAGAAGTGATTTAGCTAAGCTGGATGCGTTTTGTAGCAGTTTGCACTCTTAGAAACGAGTATCCGTTCGTGGAATGCAGCCACGTTACAGTTGTCGCAATTTTCCTCAACTTAGGGAAATATATCGTACAAAGAGTCACAAGTATGCTAATTTGAATATTTGAATAAACCGTGCACAATTAGCAATATCAGATAAGATGGTTCACTTATCACTAATCGCTCTCAGTCTGATTTCTTGGTCTCGTAAAAGTGGCATGAAGTGAGGGCTTTTGTTGGCAGTTACTAATCAGGGCAACAGTCATATACTCTACCAGCTCTATGAATTTTCAAACGACATTTTTTTTTAAACATCCACTGCTTTATGCGCACGCATTTTATTTGAAGTGACCATGCTTACCTTCGGCCTCAGCGCAACAGCACATTATTTTGTTGCTGGTGCTAGTTACGAATACTTGGATATTTGTTCCAACTCTATCAACTGGATTTCTTCAAAAAGGTCTTTTTCACTAAGCTTCATTCTTTCCCTTCTCTACTCTATGTCTTCTCATTTCCTCACCTTAGTCCTGCCAAAAAGTTCGCAAACCCCTGCAAAGCAGCAGGGAAAGAACTGTTCTGTAGCATATCTGTTTTTACACAAAGTAGAATATCAAAAATCCATTGACGACAACAGTTAAAGAAAGAGAATGGGGAAACACTAGTAGTACGAGGCAGCAAGCAAACGGATGAATATCGGGTATCAGCTAACACCTTCTTTTGTGGCCAACTGAGACCCAGAATGCGGAAACCCAGAAAAAACTGAGTGCGGAGATCTGAATTATCTCCGCCAGTATATGTTTGTGATTACTGCTCCTATGTAATATATATATGTATATATATATATATATATATATACATTGTATGCAGGTACAATTATACACATGATGTATGTTTGTTTTACGTATGCAGTGCAAAAGGGGTGTCGAAAGCAATGCACGATCGGTTAACGCTGTCTTCGCTAAATGACGGCACTCAGTCCAATCACCTCAGATCGCTGCTTCTTTCGGTGCTTTGCTGCTGTGTACCGTAAGAAATTTGAATGCCCGTTAATTAGTGACGTGGAGATGCGTATGTGATGACGCAACGCTGTATGGCACTGCACTCAAGTCTGGGTCAGTCAGTATATCTGTGGCTTGAAACCAGCCGCTGAAAGTACTGTTCCGACAACTGGCTGTAGCAGCAGGCGATTGGTTCTGTTGGGCTTGCGTAGCGATTCAAATCTAAAGCTGACAGTACATGTACGCAAAAAAAAAACCCCAGGCTGAAATGCACCAGGCGGGTCGATGTGATTATACATTTTTGCACTTTTCGTGCCGTAGCATGATCGCAAGGAATCACAGTAGCTAATCCTGTGACATACTGGCCCTCGAAGTTCGGGGAGTTAATTGTGTAGCTATGTGGTATGTCAGTTGCAGATGTCGACTTCAGTGACCCGACAAATGGAAAGTTGCTGATCCGCGAAAAGGCCACACTAGAAGAGTTAAATTTGAAATCTTTTAGTAGCACATGAATAGGGAACATCCCCTTAAAATTAAAGCCCTCAGCTTTTCCCGTTCCCGAGTTAACAGTTTTCCTGTCAAAATTTTCACGTGTCCGTACGTGAATACCGAGCAGTTTTAAGAAGCTGAATTTGAAAACTTTTGGTCAGACATGGGTAGGAAACATTCCCCGAAAGTTTCAGCTTCCTAGCTTTTCCAGTTCTCGGGCTAGTAATTTTCGCGCCAAAATTTCCACACGCTCGTACATGGGCCCGGGCGCTTCTAAACACCTGATTTTGCTTGTACGTGGGTAGGGGACATTGCCATAAGGTTTCAGCTTTCTAATTCTACCCGTTCCCGGGTTAGTAATTTCCGCGCCAAAACTTTCACATGTAACGTACGTGGGTCTCGAGCGCCTTTAAAAAACTGATTTTGGCTGTACATGAGTAGGGAACATTCCCGTAAAATTTCAGTTTTTTAGTTTTTTTCGTTCCCGGGTTAATGATTTTCGCGCCAAAATTTCCACGTGCCCTTACGTGGGCTCCGGGTGCTTCTAAACACCCGATTTTGTTCGTACATGAGTAGGGAACATTGCCATAAAATTTCAGCTTCCTAGCTTTTCCCGTTTCCGGGCCAGTAATTTTCGCGCCAAAATTTCCGCACGCTCGTACTGAGCACGGGCGCTTTTAAACACCTAATTTTGCTCGTATATGAGTAGGGAACATTACCATAAAGTTTCAGCTTTCTAGCTTTTGCCTTTCTCGGGCTAGTAATTTTCGCGCTAAAATCTCCACGTGCCCATACGTGGGCTCGGGCGTTTCTAAACACCTGATTTTTGTTCGTACATGAGTAGGGAACATTGCCACAAAATTTCAGATTTCTAGTTTTTCCGTTTCCGCGCTAGTAATTTTAGCGTCAAAATTTCCACGTGCCCATACTTGAGCTCCGGGCGGTCCTAAGGAGCTGAGTTTGAAAACTTTTGGTCATGCGTGAGTAGGGAACGTGCTCCTAAAATTTCAACTTTTTAGCTCTCCTCATTCCCGAATTATGAATTTTTCCGCCATAATTTTCACGTGTCCGTACGTAAGTCTCGGACAGTCCTGAATAGCTGCATTTGAAATCTTTTTGTCATACACGAGTAGGGAACATTCCCCCATGGTTTCAGCTATCTAGCTTTTCTCGAGTTATCAATTTTCTCGCCACAACTTTCACGTGCTCGTACGCGAGGCCCAGACGTGCGTGAGAGTTGATACCGAGGTCCTGGGGTGGCACTTGGCTGGGGAACATACTGGCAAAATTTTAGCTTCAAAGCTTGCATGATTGGCGAATTGAAATACCCAGACAGACGAACACACACACACACACAAACATGCACATACACCCACACACACACTGACAGGGTCGTCGCAATATGCGTTTTTGCTGCTTGTTGCAGCACTCTAGCGCTGCACGGCAAAAATGCATAAATATAATGAATAGCCACTACACCAGTGCTACTCAGGTTTGAAGAGTCCCGTACAAAACAGTTTTTTGAAATTGCAATTTTTTTACCGCCCGTATAGTTTCATAATTTTTGACCGAGTGCTTTCAGTTGGCTTCACTGTTCAACGCTGGTAATTTCTAAAGGATGCGTGATTAAAATTTTTTTGTGCTTTTGCATTTTATGCAAATGCAAAAAAAGCATTATCAGATGTATGTGTGTTTATGTGTTCAGAAAAGCGAATGAGCTTTGTCACCCACTTTAAAATCAGCAATGGGAAAAGCTAGGAGGCCTAAATTTTAGAGGCATCTACCCAGCGCACCACTCTCTTTTTTTTTAAAAATCTTCACTCATTCGTGCCTAGATCTTGAGTACGGACTCCTTAAAGAAACATGAAAATTTCTTGGCGGAAAGACGATTTCGGGAATCAGTTTCTCCATAAAGCCAAAACACAGCCGACAAGAGCACGTGTGTTAAACTAACGTAGGGGCCATTTGTGCTTTACCAATCTAACTGCTTTAAGTTTAGCTCAAAAACGCATAATTGCATAGCAAGTCTGGTGCGCGGCAGCCTGGGTTATTATATAGTATGTTATAAAACATTGTACAACATGGTTTGAGGCTAACCAGTAAATTTAGATATGCAGAATCTCTACGATTTTGTATGTCTGAATTTACTGTTTAATTTTTTTTAGTGAAATGGTGAACCCTATTGTGATTTAAGGCGGCTATGGCGAATTCCATTTGTGAGCTAAGCTGTCTTTACACGGATGTACACATACAGTCAATCACAGGGCTCCATCTGGTCTTGAAGGTTGCTCATTCGTTAAATTCACGCCTAACACATATTAACGTTAGTAGCACACAGCGCAGAGGGTCATTTAATAATGTTTTTATCTACTTACACTAGTTTGAGCTATTTGTTCTTTAAAACTTTTTTGAAATGTTGAATAATCTCGATGCCTTGTGTACGAATTAGCTCAGTCCCATCCTGGCCATTAGGCACCTCGCCCCCTTCCTCATCCCATCCTTTAGGATTGGTTTTGCTGACTTCAGTCTGAGAGGAACGACCCTTGGTGGTTTATGTCGCCCAAACATAATCAGAAACAAGAGAGAACGATGCTTTCGCGGTTTGTTAGGACTTGCCAGATTACACTCTGAAAGGTGCACGACAAATGTTATGCGGTAATAATCCGTGGTGAATGAGAAAACAAGAATTCGTGTAGATTTTCCTCGAACCGAAGCAAATAGGGCGTAGAACCAGTCAGTGTTGTAGCACGGAGCTCAGCGAATGTCTTTCGCGTCGTTGTCATGCACTCTTTCAATTTTACTTTTTATGTCCTAATCGCACATTAAGTCTACTTTCTTCGTTCCTCCTCTTTCCGAATTTGACTCAAGAAAAAAGGTAACTGCAGCGAGGGTTTGTACTGTAAAGAAATACTCCTTCAGGGAAGACCAGGTTTGCGCGTGGATACTCTAACTGAAGGCTGAATTTACACTCGCAGCAAAGAGTTGCCTTGTTTGGGAGTGCCGAGATCGGAGATATGGCTCATACAGGAGTACCCATAACAAAATTAAAGTATTCGCAAAAGGACAATGAACCTTTATTTGATTCAAAACATCTTTAGAAGGAAAATAAATCCGTGGAGCCTCTGTAGGTTCTGCTGGTTCATTATGCGTTTTGTGCTGTGCAACGTGCACAAAACGCACACTGTGACAGGGTTATCTGTGTGTGTTTGTGTGTGTGCGTGTGCATGTGTGTCCGTAGCAACTTGTCCGCAGCTTTTAACATGGGAACCACAAAAGCTAGGAAGCTGAAAATTTAGAGTTATGATCCCCGTCCACGTGTGACTCTGCAAATTTAAATTTAGCCTTCCCTTGCCCGCGGGTAACAAATACGGCCCCGTAAAAGTTTTGGCGGGTGAATTATTATCTTGAGAACTACGGAATTTAGGGAGCTGAAATTTTAGGGTAATGATCCCCTGCTTACATACGACCTCGCAAATTCAGACTCAGCGTCCCTGCGCTCTCGGATATCGCCTACGGCCCCGTGAAAGTTTTAGCGGATAAATTATTAGCTTGGGAATTAGGGAATCTAGGAAGCTGAAATCTTATGCTAATGACCCCCCGTTTGGAATCTAGGAAGTTGAAATCTTATGGTAATGACCCCCCCGTTTAAGTACGACTTCACAGATTCAAATTCAGCATTCCCGCGCCCTCGAGTATCATCTACGGCCTTATAAAAACTTTGGCGTGGAAATTTTAATCTTGGGAACTATAAAAGCAAAAAAGCTGAATTTTTGCGGCAATCTACAAATTTTCGACGTCCCTGTGGAAGTTTTGGCGAAAAAAATCATTATCTCTGGAGCCAGAAGAGTTAGGAGGCTAAAAATTTCAGGAGAATGTTTCCTGACGAAGCAGGGGCTCGCACACTCGAATTCAGTTCCTAAGTATGCCGAAGTCTTACGTACGATCAAATGAAAGTTTTGTCTTAAAGATCATTTGAAAGTCTGAAAATTAGGAGATTGAAATTTTGGAAGGACATTCACCCTTCGAGGCTTCGAATTAAGCTTTTACGTACCGGTGTGTAAAATTTTTAACTATTTTTCAGCACTTCAGCTATTTTTGCACAGATCAAAGTACAAAGCAGTGAAAATCATTAACAGGCAATCGCTCAGTAAACGGAAATGCACACAACGCATGAGCGCACCGGCTATTCTGGTGCGGGCTGGTATTTATTTTTCTATCTGTTGAGCAATTTTTTTATATTACCAAAAATGCAAAATAATTCTGTTATTGGCAGCTCAGACTGATTTTTTCGGTAAAACCATCCTCTGGCCACTAAAACTTCATATAGGGCCTTGTTCTATCACAGTTGATCCGAGTAACTCCATTACGATGGGTTTGCTCACGGAGGTTAATTCCTCACCTCGAAAAATTCATTTCAAAATCGCTGCAACTCGTGAAATCGGTTTGTATGGATTGTGCACTCTGGCGCAGCTGACACTCACGTCGTATTTGTAATGGAATTTAGGGTTCCCTCGACTGAAGGTCTAAACTGCAAAATATATTTTGCGGAATATAAGATGACCAAAAAGCCGAGATGTTATTTGGAAATAGAAAAAAACTTACTTATAAAATCTGGAAGTGAGAGGTGACGCTTGGTCGGAGGCGTGGAGCTGAGGCTGATTTTGACTCTGGAGCTACAAAAATTGGGAAGCTGAAACTTTATAAACATAGCTCCTGGCTGTATGCGAAGCCTCAAGGTAGCAACCAACTTTAATTCGCATTATGCACTGACTGGTGAATTTTAGTCCGAAAAAATTTCCTACACTTAAAAAAGGCTAGGTCTAAAAAGAAGATATGAGCCTAAAATTTTGGGGGCAAACTTTTTGATCGTGCGCAAGACCAAAAGGCGCGTGCGTACATAAATTTCCAATTAATCAATTTATTCATCGAATTTGATGTGGTTTAACTTAATGCAGTATATTTCTGTACCATGTATTTTAAGAGCGAACTGAAAATACCAACAGTAACAAGATTGACCTCATAAACAATTTGATGATTCGGAAAAATTCAAATTTGCATTAATTTGGATAATTTCAACGGTGTTTACTTCTGAACGGCGAAGAAGTTACCTATTTGCTTGGGCGATGTCGAATCTCCGAATGAAGGCATTATGAGAACTGGATTTTTGTGAATCATCCAAGGCAAAGGATGAAGCAGTATGCCTATTTGTGCAGTTATAAGTGGTTTATAAAGAAATAGAGTACTGATTATTAAGACTGCCAAAGCAGAAAAACAGGAGCTAGCGCGAAGCTTTTGTAGGCGACTACTGGACTGTCGTTCCCCTCTGTCAAAACCGATGGTCTGCATTTTATCAAACTGACTTCTCATAACGCGTTTTTGTGATGCAGAGGTATAGCGCTACAACAGTCAGCAAAAGCACATAGTGTTGTGACTACCTTGTGTGTTTATATGTGTATGTGTGTGTGCATGTATGTATGTGTGTATGTTTTTTTGTGCGTATACGTATTCGTCTGTCCGGGTACTTCAGCTCGGTGCCAAGCAAGCTTACATCCTGACATTTTGTCTTTGGGCTCTTTATCCAATTGCGACTTTACAAGCGTGGTATAATCTTTCACGTGCGTTCGTGCCTCTCTTACAGATTTGAAGTTTCTGGCAGAAAAATCGTTAACTCGTGAACTTGAAAAGCTAGAAAACTGAAATTTTGGGGACATGTATGTTCCCTGTCCACGTACAATCCAAAGATTTCAAATTCAGCTCCTTAGTACGCTTGGGTTTCTCGTGCGGAGAAGTATAATTTTTGGTTGGAAAATACTAACTGAGGGATCAGAAAGCTTAGGGAGCTCTAATTTTGGGAGAGTATTCTTTGTCCATGCCCCAAAGGCAACCGGATTAGCTGGCCGCCAAAATGATCGCACCAGCCCTGGTGCTAGCCCAGGAAAGTTTTGCAGAATGGTCTATAATTGTCAGCGATTTTTCACTCTTCCTTGTTGACGTTCTGCGTATGCGCATGCCCAAATCCGCCTGCAAACAAATGTCCACACTCCCTATCTACGAGTCCAAACATATTCACACCGATTGAGAAACAAACATCACGTACACACACCCATTTCCTGTGTCCCATTTACAGACAGAATCCGGAAAATTCACAAACATACTGGAAGACAACACACTTGAGCCCTTCTTTCATATATTTCTGACGATCTTTCACTGCAAGAAGAAACGTTGCCTTCATTATTCTCAGATAACAGTCACAAACGTGTATGTATTCTTTGGACCGTATTTCTTGTTATTTGTGTAGCAATCACATGCATGAGCAGTTTCGAACCCCGTAATCCAGGATTATGATTGTTCGCAGTGTTATATTACAATAACGCTCTGCTTACACAAATCCCCTTACGAAGCATTCGATAAAAAAAAAAAAACCGGATGCCGCACTTAGCCAATATGATGAAGCAGTCGGTACTTGCTGGAGCATTCCAGGATAAATGTTTGAAGGGTGCTGTTGTTGTTGTTGCTGCTACGGAAGAAAGTCTTTCCACGATCTGTCGGGCTGTACTGATGGTAAACTGTCGTTCGAGTAAGAGAAGCCCGAAAGTTTTTTTCTTCAGAGAAAATTTCGAACTGTTAGTTACGGAAAATTCCATGAGCTTTCGCGAAATAAGCAGGAAATAAGTATGAAATTGTAATTTATTTGCTTAAAACCGCTCAGTCTGCTTGATTAGCCTCTTTTTATTATTTGTTAAAACTCTATGCAATAGTAAAACCAGAAATTTTTCGAAGCGAGAATTTGTACCCAGTTTTGAGGTTGCGATACTGGGAGTGTTTTTTGCTGTGGTCAGCTGTGAAGTATCTCTTAAGCTTGTTGTATAAAAGTTCATAAATGTCGGAAGTTTTTTACAGAAAGCAGAAACCCACTAAAACCGTCTTGAAAAATGGCGGGCTTTTTTCCAACACCTCTTTTTGGTACAACAGTAATATGCCAGATTCATCTCTCATGCTAAATAGATCTTTTGGACCGTCTTTTTTTATGCGTTTTGTGCTGTGCTGTAGCTGCACAAACGCATATTATCACGGAGTTGTCTGTGTGTATGTGTGTGTGTGTGTGTGTGTGTGTGTGTGTGTGTGTGTGTGTGTGTGTGTGTGTG
>UYRT01079294.1:0-13584 GCA_900617915.1 Gongylonema pulchrum
CTACTACTACTACTACTACTACTACTACTACTACTACTACTACTACTACTACTACTACTACTACCATTATTGTTGTTATAATAATAATTATAATTAATATTATTATTTATTGCAGCTGAATGTATTGTTCAGGGGAGCATTTATGAAAATGCGGTTTTGCGGTACAGTTATAGTTACATTTGCACAGATACACGAGCACATTAATGAAAATACAAGCAGCTAGCTGTGGGAGAGGTACACTGATAAGATCAGAAATGCAGGAGACGGTTATCAACGACGGGCGCACAGCCAGGAGAGAGAGGACTGGAACGAACGGAGCGGCCAGAGGCCCACGAATAAAATGCTCAGCTGGGAAGCATGGCACTGCGTCAGAGGACGCGCAGGAGTGCTGTGCCCTCGTCCAAAGCACTGAGCGCTCCGCTTCAGAGTGCGCTTTTCACAGAGCGGGCCGCTGTCCCTGACAGAAGAACATCGGCACATCCAGACAGGCCCCTCCACAGAGCCGAACTAGCGGAACCTTCTTGATCGGAGCAGTAAAAATCACGACAAAAATCACCACCAACGACGTCCCAAGCACGAAGCGCTTTGTCAGCGCGATGCCGCGTCTGATCTCTCGCTGCCACCCCTCATCTTGCCCTCCGCATCCCGTGTCCCACTTCGACCAGCGCGCGCTATCGGTGTGCTTTCACTGCTTGACTGTCCCAGCTTCCCTTGTCATGAAGAAAAAACGCCCAGAGTTCCCCCCCTCCCACTAGCACAGCCCTCAAAGCTCGTTACCTAGCACACCCAAGTGCTCGGAAAACCAAAACAAAAACAGCTACCGGTGTCCTCAGTACGGGGACCGGCGTTTTGCTCTAAAACTTCGCGTAATGTATCGAAGCGTGGTCGAGCCGTAATTTAGTAGCTAGGTTTGCGTTGGAGAGGAGGGATGTTTGCCGGGTGGCGTGGTGCGGGGTGAAGTGTTCACTTCTCGTTTCTGGTATACGTGAAGATGTGCTGGAGGTGCGACGCGTATGTGTCTGAGTTGGTCAGCATTGTATCTGAGTTTTTTTTTTTTTTTTCTGGACACAACGATACTGCGTCTGAACTGGGCGGTCACCAAGTGAAGTTTGAACAGGTTTGTTGAAGAATTCTCCGGCGACACCCTTAAATAGTCGGTGAGCTTTTGTTGCGCAGTTGGAGTTTTTTTTTTTTTCGTGCGTTGTTTATTCACTCGATTTCTTTGCCGGGGATTTTACTTTTGGCGAAACGTGCCAGCCGCACCTAGTGACAGCGGAGAGTGTGAAATACTGCAAGCAGCTCCGTTAATTGCGTGCACTCTGGCGCGAGGCAAGAAGATGATCAGCTTCTGGATGGGCAATTGAATTCGGCCCGCTTCTTGCAGCTGTGTTGTGGGGGAGCTCTCGCAGGCGGTTGCCGCTGAAGAAGAGACTGGGATGTTGCTGGCTGGGAAGGGTGCGTAGGGGACATAACTGTTGCTGGAGTTGGTCAGTTTTTTGCTGCTCCGCTTCATTTGAGTTTATGTGTGCCCATTTTCTTGTAAATCTGTCCTTGATGAGTGTCGCAGCTGCATCTCTGGCTGATAGACAGTGATTTTCATCAGCTTTTCGAAGTAGAAATGAATATTGCGAGCTTGCCATAATGACTCGCCTCACACTTTTAGACGATCCTAGTTTTCCGGCTGATTGACTCGTGAGACCTGTCTGCTTTCAGTCCTGCCTTAGAAACGACCGCTCGGTGTTATCAGGGAGCTCGAAGATCTCTTTTAAGAAATAAAATGCTTTGTAATTAATACGTTCGAGAAGCAGCGCGGTTCATTTTAGCGTGGCATTCCTTCACGTTTTCAACAATTTAGAGTGGCTGGCATATTTCGTCCGGGTGAAAGCACGAAACGATGAGATTGAGTGTGAAGAGTCCTTGTGGTAAAGTGGAGATTTTTGATAACGTTGACAGCTGGAGCTTTTCGGTTTTACGCCAACAGGTCGTCGAGCGTTTCTCGCTAGATCGGTATGCAGTTATCACTTATTGCCGGTCCATTCGCCATCTTAACAAACAGAAACAACACTGTTGCGCACTGATTATGAAACAATGCTTTGTGGTGGTGTATGAGCAAGTTAGAGCGAGGACTGCTAGTGGCTGTGATCCGGGCACTCACTGTGACTGGAATGCTGCCCGGCCACTCGATCCTGAGCCACATCTCCTCCCATCACTGCCAGCCGCGTGTTCGGTGTCTGTTCGCCTGAGCTACCATTGAACTCTCTCGCGCGCATACCACTCGCAGCATACTCTGCTCATCGGATTTTACTTTATTGCTCGGCCCTTATACGCCACCCTCTGATGCATAGCCTGATTGGTCACAAACAGACAGAACATCTCTCTCGAGCCAACGCTCATTTCCCATCTTCGTCAGTGACCACGTTTCGCGTCTGTTTATTTCCTTCAGCACAGTGGTACTGGGCAGGAGAATAATTCGACCTTAGAAAGTGAATATTATTGCTGTGGAAAATTCAAGAAATAGTTAATAGTGCAGAGAGCGTTTGCGTTTGGTCTTCTTGAGGTATGCATGGGTTTTCATTGTTCTTCTTTCGTCATATTTCAGTGACTTCTCGCTCCACTTTGGTACCCGCGAATTGCCAAGAAATGATCGGAAATTGACGGATTCTGACTTTGGCTTTGTTAGTGGCGATCGTTTAATGCTGGTAATACATAAAACAGAGTATGTTTTGCCGATTTGCTGCATTTAATTTCATTTTGCTCTTTTGACCGGTGAATTCACTTCTGGCTTGACAGCTTTTGACAAAGATCAGTGCGCCTTTGTTTTAGCTTGCGCACTCTTCCTGCTTGTGCTCGCTCATCAGTCGCATAAGTGAGCAGGGCTTTTTTTGAACGTTTTTCACACACACTGTTTTACTTAAGTTTTTTGCTTTTCTGCTGTAATTTTTGGCTCCTTTCTCTTATTCTTGAGAATTTTGCACCTAGCTTGACAAAACGTTAGCTCTCCGTTCTGGATTTCGCATTTCCTACTGGGACTTTCATGCCTCTGGTTGAGTTTTGTGTCCTTCTATTAAAATCTTCACTCTTTAATTTCCCTCATTCATACTTTTCTTTTGTGTGTGTTTACTCCATCGCTTTCCGAGGAAAACGGGCAGCTGTCCTGAAAAAAAAAAAAAAAAAATCTTCCATGTTTTTGCTTCCTTGGATACTTCTTTGAGTAACCTAATGCTTTTGGTATATCGCCGTACATGATGGAGAAGAGGAACAGATTTTAAATTGCAGTGTTAACTTTTGCAAATCATTATATCTGTTGGTTCAGCATTTTTAATTTATAATTGCCTGGAACGTAACATTGTTGGCTGAGAAATAGTTGAAGTTTCTGCACGTTGCTGGCGCTGTTTTTGTTGAGTTCAGAATGTGTTGTGTGAATGTTTTTGAAAATTTATATCTGCATAGTTTTTCGTACTGTCAGGCTTCTTGCAATGGACAAGACAACTGTCGCGAACGCTTCTCAAAAAGATAACGCCGCCGCCACCACCACCACCACTAGCACGAGCAAGAGTACCGGCGCCAGTAGTTCGGGTCCCTCAGTCAGCGGCAGTTTGGGCTCCACATCAAAGTGCAGTACGATTCTCGAGACCATACTGTGCGAAATGGGCCAACAGAAGTTTGAGGTTCGTTTCGTGCGCAGCTTTTCTCTTGATTAAATGATTCTTTTTTTTTGAGAACATTTCCAGAAAACGAATTAATTGTTTTCAAGTGTGGCTTCCTGCATTTTTTTATCGTTGAACATGTTTGGAAGCTCCTGACATGTATAAGTGAGGTGACTGCGGTGCCTCATGCTTTCTTTCATTGTAATTCCAAAGAGTAGTATCTTTGGGACGATGGTGGAAGAAAGAAGAATGAGCATCGCGGCCAGCGGAGGATGAACAGTCAGCTAATGTAGCTTTGGTCAGATCAACTGTAAGAGGTTTCGAGGTGCTTGTACACTGCAACGAAACAACAGTTGATCATAGTATTGACGCAGCAGACATGCCTTCGCGCATATTTTTTCCTGTTCGTTTGACCCCACAAATGTCAAATGAAATGGTTCTCGAATCATTCTTCATCTCACCTTCCGCTGCAAAGCCAAACCATTTTTTACGCTTTCTATGCGTTTTTTTCAGCTGTGCAGTGCGGAAAACGCGTATTGACTAGAGGTTGTCTGTGTGTGTGTGTGTGTGTGTGTGTGTGTGCGTGTGTGTGTGTGTGTGTGTATTTGTGTGTGCGCTGCGCGTCTGGACCGATTTTTCATCTCGAGACCTACAAAAGCTACAGGGCTCAAACCCTTAGGGCTTAATCTACATGCACGTACGGGCCTCCATTCCCAAAATGGGCGGTCTTGCCCACGTGGTACTCACGTAAGAGTCCGCCAAAGTTTTTTACGGGTAAGCTGCTAAAAAATCAGAAATCAGAAAAGCTGGAAAGATGAAATTTTAAAGAGAGGTTCTCCGTCCACGTAAGTCTAATGAGCTCAAATCCAACCTCCGAGTAAGCGTGGTACCCGCATAAGGACCCGCCAAAATTTTTTCCGAGTAATTTCATAACTCGGGGATCTGAGGAGCTAGAAAGCTGAAATCTTAAGAGGACGTTCCCCGTCCAAGTAGGTATTAATGGGCTCAAACTCAGCCCCAGGCGTGCGTGGTACCTAAGTACGGGCTCGCCAAAATTTTTTTCGGGTAAGTTGATAACTCGGGGATCTGAGAAGCTAGAAAGCTGAAATTTTAAGGGAACGTTCCCCATCCAAGCAGGTATTAATAAGCTCAAACTCAGCCCCCGGGTGTGAGTGGTACCCACATACGGGCTCGTGAATTTTTTTTTTTTTTTTAAGTTGCTAATCAGAAGCCAGAAAAGCTTGAAAGCTAAAATTTTAAGAGGGTGTTTCCTGACTGACGGCCAGTTTTAATTTGTTTAGCTAGAAGTATTTGCCGGGAAAATTGGTGCCGGTAGCGACAAAAACTACAGGGAACTATGCAAAAAACGCATCTTTGCATGGGCAGCCTGTGCGTTGGCCAATTATTTTCTGTGCAGCTCTATTGTGCTGCCACAGTGAACAAAAATGCATATTGTCGAGAGGTTGTCGGTGTGTATGAATGTGTGTGTACGTGTTGTGTGTATGTTTGTGTGCGTATTTGTTTGTGTGTGTTTGTGTGTGTATGTGCGTGCGTGTGCATGTATGTGAACCTCCCCACCCACTTTTAACTGCGCAATCCAGAAGGCAAAAATTTTGCCTACACATTTCCGGCGCACGTGTCATCTCTACAACCTGAAATCAGCGTTCACGTCCGCTTAGGTCTCACGTGCGGCTACTGGAGATAAAACATAAATTTCTCAGGGAGAAGACGATTTCGCGAAGCAGATAAGATAGAAAGCTCAAATTTTTCCGGGATGTTCCCTGCCTGTGTGTGAGCCAAAGATTTTAGTTTCAGTTAATGCACGCTTAAGTCACACATACGGACACGTCAAAATTCGTCGTTGGCACTGCACCAACTCGACAACTAGCCGGAAAGAATAGCTGTAATTTTTGTGAGAATATCTGTTGTGCTTGTGGGGGCTGGTACGTCTGGAATGAGTTTTAGATTGCACCCGCGTCACGCAGTTAGGGCATGTCGAAAATACTCGTGATGAATTAACGATTTCGCGGACCGGGCAAGCTTGGAAGCCGAAATTTTACAAGGATATTCTCTGTCTGTGTACGACTTGAAAATTTTAAATTGAGCTTCGAGCACCTTTAAGTTTCGCGTTTTCTGCAAATGAACTTACAGTTTTGGTACCATTTTACCCTATAACCAAAGCAAGCAGGAAGTCGGAATTTTGTGAAGATGTTTAGTGTCCATGTGCAGACCCGCAAGTTTAAAAATAGCTTCCGCTTTCACATATGCATTGCGAACAGACGCGCCAAATTTTCAAACTGCAGCACCTTTGTCCTCGTTTGTCTCGATAATTAGACAGCTAAGAAAGCAATTTTACGAGGATACTGATGTATCTTGTGCCTCACTAAATGCATAAAATCAGCTTTCACAAATGCTTATGTCTCGTGTATGAATACGGCGAACTTGAGAGTGTATTTTGCCGATAACACTTATTTGCAAAATTTACGTTAATTATACGTGCTAGAAGTTGAGGTTTTACGCGGCTTCACGGTACGGCACAACGTTGAACCATTAGCCATCTGCCTTCTTTCAACGCACTTAGCAAAAGTGCAGAAATATCGACAGTACGGGTACATATATTAAACCGTAAATACTGTTGACGGTCCGACTGTTTCAAGGTTTGTTCAGAAACGCATGATCACACCGAAAACTCTGGTGCTTGGGTCTTATCTCTAAAACTGGATTTCTGTCATAATTTGCGTCATCTCATTAATATTTTCATCTGTACAATTTAAGTTTCTGTGCGTTTTTAGTGCGTTCAGCATTCGACTGACGATACACGTTGGAAATTTCGCCATCCGAACACGCCGTTGCTCGTTGAGATCGATCTTCGTATATATGATGATGCATCCGCGAAGTGTGCCCACGTAACAGCTAGCATATATCATCCATCAGGACGTCGTTTTTTGGAGCCAGTGATCTTAAAAGAAAGAAGTGATGATTTGCGAGAGAAGGTTGCTGATTGGTTGGTCTCGCCGCTCAAATTGGCCCTATTTGGACGTAAGTTATTTTCTTCCTGAATGTGCAACAAGTGGTTGTTTTACCCGGATGAATTTCGTCTTCGGACCAATCCTGGATGAAAGTCGCTTCTGACATAGCTTTCTGGTTTGAATTTTAGGAACTCCTAGAATACATGTTCAGGAAGTTGGCCTATTTCGAGCTTTGGTAATTGATTGTTACACTGCAACAATAAGAGGGAATACAAAGATTCGGCGTTTTATTAGAGTTGTAAGAAAGTGCTGATCTGACTGCCTGATATTTTGTGAAATTTTGTGGTAATTATAATTGGTGATTGATGGCTGCTCGCTCTCTCACCGGGAATTAATTGTTTTCAGGGTTGCCGTTGACTCCAGTGACTTGAATTTGATCTTTGTGCTTTTCACTGAGGTTCCAAATTGAAATTTTGCAATCTTTTTTATAGTTGAATTAAACGCATGAAGTGTGCTATTAGCATTTTACAACTGTATTTCTAGTGAATCCAGCCACGCTGTGATTATCTAGAAATTGATTTAGATGAGAACACATTCCTACGCTTCTTGGGGAACAGCTCGGTTGCAGAACATCTCTTCATACTGTTGACCCCAAGGAGTATACTGCGACTGGAAAGAATCAACAAATACGCTCTGGAAGTATGCCGAAGTTCAAAATTAGAAAGAGTTTGGCAAATTTTCCTTGAACGAGATTTTGGTAAAGGTAATTTATACAGTTAACAGAGCTTCTTTGCAACTTGTTAGTCTTAAATTTTTCGCTATCGTCTGAAAAAATTCAAAGAAAATTGACGCGTTCGACGTACTCGGTTCTCCGCGAATTGTAATTTGAGTTTTCAGGTATCATCATCAAAAAAGGCGAGTCTTACCGTGAAGCATATAAAAGAATGTACAGCGAACAGGCGCAGAGAAGACGGGCTGCTGCTATTGATTATGAGCGATATCCGGTGGACCCGCACTGGATTACTGATCCGAATCCGTCGTATCCGAACAGACCGCGAATAGATCCAGACATGCCTCAGGGTCCGTTTCACCCTCTACCTGCTCATCCATTCATTCCGCCTATGAATCCCTTCCCGTCAGTGCCTCGCCCAGGAAATCCTCTTGAGCCGAATCCTCTTGATCCTCTCCGTGGAAGCGAGTTGTTGCCAAGTCGTCCCATTCGACCCAGTGGCATGCCAAGGCAATTGCCTCGTCGCGGTCCGGATTTTCAGGACAGAGGCTTTGATGGCTTTGTATAGGACACGTCTGCACGTGGTGATGCAAAGAGTTATTCGCCGGTGTTTACGAATTCATACCCGACAGTGACCAGTTTGCGGTCTTTTTTTGTATAAAACAGTACGTGTTTATATATGTGATGTGTGAACAGGCATAACGTATTGATATTATACTGATTGTGAAAAATAATATGCTAACAGTATAGCTGCAGAAGTCAGCTGTGTACAGCATCCGAACATTCTCGAAGCTCACTCTATAGACATTTCACGAAACCGGTCTTCCGTCTGGTAAAGAAAAATGCTGGTTGAAAAAGGCTCATACATTAACTGATTGGAAGGGGTCGACCAGTCGAGTCGTCGGCGAACCGTATCGCTGTTTTAAAAGCAACCATTCCCGGTGGATCTAGTGTGCAGTTCTAAGCCATCAAAGTCTTGTAATTCTGTTTCGCAGAATTGTAGTAATAGCGTCATCTTCAGTTTTCTGCTGGGTCTTTGAGCGCTACTATTTTGAGGTTGACTACTGTTGCCTGTTGCTTTCCTAATGATTTTTTGATGACGAAATACAGCCTAAACTTTTGCGACTTACAAGTGAGGAAGAATTACTGACTTTCAACGTAAAACGACACTTTTTTAGACCGAGAAATCGGTTCATGTTGGTAGGACGGTTGCATTGAAGGTGAGGTGGTATGTTTAGCATTTTTCTTCAAAAGAAGGAAAGAGCAAAAAAAAAGAAAAAAACGCCAAGATCGCCAGCACCCTGGCCACTTGATTGATCAGTTTCTGTGAAAGTAATTGGACAGGCGGGAGTAGCTGCCTTTTCCAGTACAGCAGTGTTGCAACGTTGTCAAACAGGCTGGTGGTGGATGAGAACGTTTGCTGCGCAGAGTCGTGGGGCAGTAGTATTGCGACCACGCTTTGCTGCAAAACTCGTATCTGGGGAGAACCGTATCGAACGGAGAACAGGTTTTCGAAACTGTGAGAGGACCTGTGGGAGTATTGACGCTGTGGATTATGTATCTTCGATGCGGTGGCTCATTCAGTTTTGCGAAAACAATGCGAAGCGTTGCGCGGACTCTGCCTTTTTTTAGCTAATCTGTCCTCGAGATCCTACACTCTGTTAAAGTTGCGCCCGAGGCGTAAATCGGTTTACTCCCACTAAGACTTCATTCTGCAGCTAAAGTTGTCTTTTTAGTTCCCTCGGAATTTTGTCTTAGTTTCGAATTCTGAAAGGTAAGCTGACCTCCCGGGTGTATCAGTAAATTTCTACAACAACCACTGTTGGGACAGATTTTACGGGCAGTTACGAATTTTACATTGCTCTACTTATTTCCCCGTATTAGACTTCAGTGAATGATACACTGCAGTTACATAAGACGATGTGCTTGTTTTAATGCACGCTTAAATCGTTATTTTGAGGAAGCCTAATGGAATGAATGATAACGTCAACAATAAATTCAGCGGATTTTTGATGGAATGCAAAGAGGCGTGTGATATCTTGACATCTCTGGTATGTGGGAAGGAAGCTTAGCGACTAGTTAATAACTTGAGATAACTAGTTCCTGCAGATCCACTAAGATGCCAGCAGCTAGCATTGCAAGCAAGCAGCACTAAATTTGTGCCACGGGACGGCTGGTTATTCTTTGTAACTGTGAATGCTCAGCGGCGTCTTATTGCAACAATTTAGTAGATGACTACAGTTGTTTTTGAGAAGACGAAAGGAACGGCAGGGAACACCGACAGGCTGAACATTAGGCGATGCGACAATCATTGGTCAAGGCAACTGGAAAGTTGCCAGATGCATAGCCAGGGAATCAGACTGTGGAAGACGGCTGTTCTAAGAATTCTAGTTACTAAATAAGAGCCGTGAAAACAAGGGACGGAGCTGGGTGAAGGATAGTGGGCATCATTATCTAGGGCTAGCTACTGCAGCACAGCTGGCCATCTCGAGACGATGATACCACCCCTTCCCTCACTTCATCTTTCTCCGAGCATTGGTCCTTTGTGTTTTTTTTCAGTTATTTTGGAGGGTGAATGTTATATGTTTGTAGTTTTCTGGATAGCCGTGGGTTTTCAGGTTTGGAACGTAGTATAGCCAATGACTGCGTCATTTAACATTTACGATCAACAGCTGCAAGAGACCTCGAAAAGCAATTTTGAGTGGTGAAAATGTGCTTCATTCGCAGTTAAACTAAATCCAATTTGCAGGAATTAAACAGCACTAAGCAGAGATAGAATGAATCAAAAGACGTTGAATTTGAGTACGAATTTGATCTAAATCACTGGCAACGCGCACCAGGCGGGCGGTGCGATCATGTGTTTTTATGCGTTTTTGCCGTGCAGCGTTAGAGCGCTGCAACAGGCAGCAGGGACGCATATTGCAACGACCCTGTCAGTGTGTGTGTGTGTGTGTGTGTGTGTGTGTGTATGTTTGTGTGTGTGTGTTCGCCTGTCCGGGTGTTTCAACTTGCCAACCACGCAAGCTTTGAGGTTGAAATTTTGCCATTGTGTTCCCCAGCCAAGTACCACCCCAGGACCCCAGTATCAACTCTCATGCACGTCTGGGCCCCCCGTACGATCACGTGAAGGTTTTGGCGGGAAAACTGACAACTCGGGAACAAGAAAAGCTAGAGAGGTGAAACCTTAGGGGAATGTTCCCTACCCGTGTATGACAGAAGGGTTTCAAACTCAGCTGCCCAGGACTGCTCGGGGCTTAAGTACGGGCACGTGAAAATTGTGGCGGGAAAATTCATAACTCGAGAGTGAGAAAAGCTAGGAAGTTGAAACTTTGAGGGAATGCTCCTTACTCACGCACGACCAAAAGTTTTCAAACTCAACTCCTTAGGACCGTCCGGGGCTCACGTACGGGTACGTGAAAATTTTGGCGCGAAGATTACTAACCCGGGAGCGGGAAAAGCTAGAAAGCTGAAACTTTCGCGGAATGTTTCCCACTCATGTACGACCAAAATCAAGTGTTCAGAAGCACCTCGGGCCCACGTATAGGCACGTGGAAATTTTGGCACGAAAATCACCAACCCGGGGACGAAAAAAGCTAGAAAGCTGAAATTTTACGGAAATTTCCTCTACTCATGTACAACCAAAATCAGTTGTTTGGATACGCCTGAGATCCACGTACGTTACATTTGAAAGTTTTGGCACGAAAATTACTAACCCGGGAACGGGAAAGCTAGAAGGCTGAAACTTTCGGGGAATACTTCCTACTTATGTACAAACAAAATCAGGTGTTTAGAATCACCCGTGGCCCACGTACGGGCACGTGGAAATTCTGGCGCGGAAATTACTAACCCGGAAACGGGAAAAGCTAGAAAGCTGAAAATTTGCGGAAATGTTCCCTACTCATGTACAACCAAAATCAGTTGTTTGGAAGCGCCCGAGACCCACGTACGCTGCATGTGGAAGTTTTGGCGCGAAAATTATTAACCCGAGAACGGGAAAGCTAGAAGGCTGAAACTTTAGGGGAATGTTCCCCACTCATGTACGAGCATAATCAGGTGTTTAGAAGCACTCGAGCCCACGTACGAGAGCGTGGAACTTTGACGCGGAAATTACTAACCCAGGAACGGGAAAAGCTAGAAAGCTGGATCTTTCGGAGAATGTTTCCTACTTATGTACAATCAAAATCAGGTGTTTAAAAGCACCCGGGGCCCACGTACATTTCATGTGGAAATTTTGGCGCGAAAATTACTAACCCGGGAACGAAAAAAGCTAGAAAGCTGAAACTTTACGGCAATGTTCCCTACTCATGTGAGACCAAAAGATTTCAAATTTAACTTCTCTAGTGCGGCCTTTTTTGCGAACCAGCAACTTTCCACTTCTCGGGTTACTGAAGTCGACATCTACAACTGACAGGCCACACATTTGCACAATTAACTTCCCGAACTTCGAGAGCCAGTATCTCACAGGCTTAACTACTGTGATTCCTTGCGATATTGCAACAGCACGAAAAGTGCAAAAACGCATAATCGCGCCGGCCAGCCTGGTGCGCTCCAGCCTGGGTTTCATTATTTCGTGCTGTAGCAAAATCGCAAGGAATCCCAGTAGCTAGAATTTATGACATACTGGCCCTCGAAGCTCAGGAAGTTGATTGTGCAGCTGTGTGGTGTGTCAGTTGTAGATGTCGTTTTCAGTGATCCAACAAACAAAAAGTTGCTGGTATGCGAAAGACCCCGCAAGAAGAACTGAGTTCAAAATCTTTTGGTCGTATATGAGTAGTGAACATTACTCTGAAGCACAGGGTGGGTAACCGACGGCCCGCGGGCCGGATTCAGCCCGCGGAGGGGTTAGGAATGTGGCGCCTGACTGGACGAATGTGGGGTTTTTACTCCGTCGCGTCACTACATTCTCATGAAAATGAATAGCGACGCTGCACCGGGGCAACCGGTGCGACCATGCGTCTTGCGCAATTCGATCCAGCGAACGTCCGCCTGCTAAGGATTTCCACTGTTTTGCACTTTCTGTGCAAGGATAGCTGAAATATTGTCCCTGAGTTGCGAAATTTCTCATGAAGAATTTCATGCACCGGTACGTGAAATCAGGATTTGAAACTCTGGACTGTGAACATCCTTCCAAAATTTCAGCTTCCTAATTTTATGGCTTTTGAGTGGTTTTCGCGTCAGAACTTTTGCGCGATCATACGCGAGATTCGGCATACTTGAGAACTAATTATGCATTTTTGCATATATGCAAATGCAAAAACGCATTTCACGACGACCCCGATGTGTATGCGTGTGTCTTTCTGTCTGTCTGTCTATCCGGATATTTCAACTCGGCACCCAAGCAAGCCTCGGCGTCAAAATTTTGCGAGGGGGTTTCCCGACCAAGTGTCACCCCAGGACCGCGATACCAACCCTCACGCAGATCTGGGGCCCGTGTACGAGGGGGTCAAAGTTTTGGCGGAAAAACCGCTAACTCGGGAACCAGAAAAGCTAGAAAGCTGAAATATTGAGGTAATGTTCCATGTCTATATAGAACTCGAAAATTTCAAATTCAGCCCCCAGGCATGCGTGGTTCCCGTGTATAGCCCCATGGGGGTTCCTGGCGCGAAAATCGTTAGCTCGGGAACCAAGAAAGCTGGAGAGTTGAAATTGTCAAAGAATGTTCCTAGCACAAGTTCAACTTATAATTATCAAATTCGGCCCCTCAGCGTAAATGGCAGACAAGTACGGCCCCGTGAAAGTTTTTGGCGCGAAACTGACTAATTCGGGGGCCAGTAAAGTTGGGAGGCCGAAATTTTTGGAGAATGTTCTTAGCACAAGTTCAATCCATAATTATCAAGTTCAGCCCCATAGTATGAATGGTAATCACGTACGGCCCATGAAAATTTTTGGCGGGAAAATGGCAAACTCGGGGAGCAGGAAAGCTGGAAGGCTGAAATTTTCACAGAATGTTCTTAGCACATGTACAGCTTAAATTTATCAAATTCAGCTTCCGGGCATCCGTGGTTCTCAAGTACTGCCCCGTGGAAGTTTTTGGCGCGGAAATGGCTAACTCGGAAATCAGAAATGCTGGGGAGCTGAAATTTCCAAGGAATGTTCCCAGCCCATGTGCGACTTAAATTTGTCATACTCAGCCCTCGGGCGTGCGTGGTTGTGACGTGTGGCTTTGTGAAAATTTTTGGCAGGAAAATTTCTAACTCAAGAACCAGAAAATTTGGAAAGCTGAAATTTCAACGGAATG
>UYRT01079307.1:4363-15367 GCA_900617915.1 Gongylonema pulchrum
ATTTTTTTATTAAAGCTGATGAGAAGGAGGGATAAAAATACAATTACGCCGTCCATAAGTGGGACTTAGGCGTACGTGGGTGATTCTATTAAAACGAGAAAGTCGCACTTGCGGTGTGCGCACACACACGTACTGCCAAAGTTTTAGCGTTCAAGCTTTTCTGGTTCTCGAGTTAAAGATGTGAGTGACAAAAAGTGTAAACACACAGCCTCTTGCCAATATGCATTTTTGCATTTGCATATATACAAAAAGGCATAAAAAGTAGGAATGGAGAGTTGTTTTCGGGGGTTTTTTTTGTTGAGGAGGCAATAATACGAACTGAATGTGTTCAAATACATTGAGTCCAGTTTGAAAGAAAAATCGCAGTGCGGGATTAATGCTCCAATTTACAACATTTTGGACGGAAGAGCAGTATCTGAGGTTAAAAATACCGAATCTGCAGCAAAAATGCCGAGAAGTACTATTAGTTTCTATTCGAGGTCTCCTTGCCTTTCCCCTGAACCATGAACTATAGATTTTATTTTTTGAAACTTCAGAGAGTATTGCTAGAATTTTCTGTTCAAACAGATAAAGCAAAGCTGAATTTCAGCTACTTTTATTTTATATCGAAAATCATCAAATATTTGAATTTTTAGAGATTTTAAAGAATATCACACCGATACAACTGTAAAATTTGTTGTGAAAATGAGTGCCGAGAAGTTGCGTGCTGCACGAGCAGAAGGATTACACAAAGTTTTCAAGCTGCAGTCTGTCATCAACACCACTTCAATGGTTTTTTTATTTTTTATTTAATATTATTGTCATCGTTCTTTTGTAACTTATACATTTGGCAGTACCCCAATGAACATTTGAGGCGCCCTGGGTTTTTTTCCGATTCCTTAACAACTTTTTTTTTTTGTTTTTAACAATTTTGTTGAGATTTATCCACTGAACAGTAGTCAAACACTCTATTTTTCACTGTAATTTGATATTGATGATAAAAGCAGTTTGGTATGAGTCTAAATTCCTAACTTCATATGTGGTTTAATTTTTTCAAAAGCTATAAATTTGAATAATGTGTCCGAAGTTGACTCTGCCATTTACAGCTCAGGGATGAAACATAGACAGTGCGCGTACAGGCTCACTTATCTGGGAGATCTAAATTGGCACTTCCTGTTTCTGTCAAGATTCAATTGTGTTCCTCTCAACGACGGACCGACAATGCCAAACAAATTGCGTATTTTAACACATAGAAGATTTCTGGCCCCGTGGTCTTCTTCCAATCTGCCTAGCCAGAGATATTCATTGTTTGCATCTTTAAAATTTCTAAAACACATTGAATAATGCTTTTTTGTTGAAGGGCTGGAAATTATATTTTTCTTGCAAAAGTAATTTTTCAGAATCAGGTGACAGATTACTAACTGTATTTCATATTGTGCCACATTTAAGCTGTTTTTGCTGGAAATTTAGTTCCTTTTATCCGAATTGTATTGGGATAATTGGCCTAATAGTTTATGTGACAAACTGTTTCAGGTGCTTTTTGATCCGCTGGGATATCTGCGGCGATTTGAAAATGTTACAGACATTTGCAAAGATTTCTTTGAGACTCGTAAGAAAAAATACATAGAACGCAAAAATTTCCAAGAGGGATTATTGCGAGCACAGAGCGAACGTCTTTCAAACCAGGTAAAAGCAGCACTCGATTATGAATCATTCTAGCGTTCAAAAAGGGTCAAATTTTTGGCTTTATACCAAAAAACTTTCCCAAGCGATCGGTATTTTTTACAAATTTCGTTTTTATAGATTTTTTTTTTAAAAATTTTGCGAGTTTCACACCATCCTTCGCCGTCAGCTTGCTTCTAAGCAGCCCTTGAAAAAAGGAATCACTGGCAGACTCCCTGTCAGGGTGCCTGCTGTTGAATTCTGTGTCACTCCGCTTCTCACTGGAAGTGAATGCGAAAAGAGTTTTGAGAGCCCTCTTATTCGAAACTTCTTTTTAGGCAAGATTTATTTTGGCAAAAATCAAAGGCGAGATATTGATTGAGAATAAGCGAAAAGCAACAATCGTTGAGCAACTCATCAAGATGGGTTTCGATCCGGATCCTGTGAAAAAATGGAAAGAGGAGCGGAGGAAGCGTGAGCTGATGTTGCTTGGTGAAGTTGCGCAAGATGAGGACGAAGAGAAGGATGAAAATGAGGAGGAGGAGGAAGTAAGTTCATTTTTGAAGATTCTTCCCATTTCAGGCTTCTTTTTTACTCAAACTGTGGTACATTACAAAAAATCGGCCTAGATTTTCACTTTTTTTGAAATGACTTTTGTATTGTCCAAATAATTCCATGCAGACCTTCGAGTGGATCCCGTACATCGAATTTTTGAAAAAAAAGAAAAAAACTCACTCAAAATAAATGATTCGGTGAAAAAAAAACAGTGGTGAAAATCAAAATTTTTCTTCGAAAATTTAAGGTAGATTAAAACTGACGAAAAGTAAATGATTTAGTGGAAAAATGGTGAAAATTACACTTTTTTTTCGAGAATTTAGGTAAATCTTTTTTTTTTTTTGCAGGAAGCAGAAGCACAAGGAAAGGAATTGACTAACAAATTAAGCGCTTATGATTACTTGGTTGGTATGGCAATTTTGAAACTCTCTGAAGAGGAGAAAGACAAACTGTTGCGCGAAAGCGAAGCAAAATTGCACGAATTACGGGTGAGACGATTTTAATACTTTGCTTTGGTTCCCTGAAATAATAATAATAATCATTCTTTGGTCTATTTTTTGACTGAACGTGATGTGATTCATTTAACTGTGTATTTGTGTGTCAAAAATTTACTGCAAGAAGTAACGCAGTAGCTAAATGACGGATTGAATCTCCGCTTTCACCAAGAGGCAGTCTGGATGCGTTTACATTACTGTGTAAAAAAAGACGCAGCCTTTGCCTCCCCGCCTCCCAATCCAAATTATAAAAGACTGTGGGATCTCCGACAGGGATCCGATTCTCCGTTCCCAATCTTCCTTTTTCCCTGCTAATTTTCCCATCGTAGATTCGATCTCCGACGGGAACGTCGCTTCCCGACGTTTAGCTGGAATGTCATTGAAAGATGACTCTGCTTTTTATTTTATTTTTGTGTTTTATAATTTGGATTGGGGGGGGGAGGGGGAGGTGGGAGTGGGGAGGCAAAGGCTGCGCTTTTACATCTCATTTTGGGGGGTGACTGACCCTAGTCATAATCCAGAAAGCTTTGAGGTTGATGTGAGCTACCTCGGGTGACGCATTCTGCCTTTACAGCTACAAAGATTATTTTTGTTTAAAATAATATAACTGGTACCAGTACTAGGTCATCTGTTTTATCAAAATCAAAGGTCAGACCTCATCTCACTGCCTGTTAGTGGCAGAGGAACTCGGAAGCAACCCAAATGGTAGCATGCGTTGGCAGCAACCACCCATTGGCGGCATCTCAGGGGTTATTTGTTTCAAAAGAAAGTTGATGAGAATTTCAACGTACTTCGATACATCGTTACAAATAAACGAATTGTAAAGGCATCTTGATATAAAAATGAACAAATCTTCAGTTGCAGCGCTGATTGGGAATGTATGCGACTTAATGGACCAACATTCCAACCCAGTTTTTACTTCTTTTTAATTATTATTTTCCTTGCAGTTACAACCTTCAGAGCTTCACGACATATTCAAATTTCATTTCTTTGTAGACCTTAGAGGAGATGACGTGGGCAGATTTGTGGAATCATGATCTGGAGCATTTCCTCACCGAACTCGACAAGCAGGTACGGTTTCAGTTCCTGTTGAGCGCTAAATTCTGAGTAACACAGTAATTCTTAGTGATTTTTGTCACTGTATTTCCTTACAGAGCCTAAATTTTGAAGCCGATTCTCTTCATTTATAATTTTTTCGGTGCAGCTTCTGGGCGTGCGCAGCAGGCAGCAAAAAGCTCAACTGTTTTCCGCCAAGCTGTGATTTCTTCGTCAGAAGCTGTGATTCTGATATGTGATTTCTCCAGAATTTTACCACTTCATAAGAAGTTTTTGACCTATACACATTATGCCCTGTCCCTTGTGGTTCTGTGATAAGAAATGTGTGTGACTTAATGAACCGAAACATTTCTTTCCATTAAAAAAATTTTCAACATTTTACTAGTTCTTCTTTTAACGTTAAAATATCTGATTTTATTTTATCTTATTTCTTTACAAAACGTCGTCTGACACACAACACAGGCATTCCCATTTTGGAATGAATGCTTTTTGGTTGGACCTCTATGGCCCTTTTCCACCCTTCCTATTCCTCTTACTGGAATACTAGTCATTTAAAGTACAAGAGAATTATCCCTTAGGATCTTTTGAGGACTAAATGTGATATTGCTATTGATTACAGGAAGCGAAAGAAAGAGCTGATCTCGACGTACAGATCAAAACTGCGGCAAAAAAACTACAGTTTGAAGGAACTGCAGCTAGCCGTAAAAAAGTCGCCACTGCACTGGTCAAAGTAAGCTTGCATTTTTGCAGCTTCCAATAATTTATCTATTGAAGGAAAATGTACGCCTAGGACAGAAATCTCTCTGTTTAGTAGATAGATTCAGCTTTTGATGAACATCTGTAGGCATTTTAGTTTCTTTTGTTTGGACCGTCCACTTGTTTTAAGATTATTATATGGCCTTCTAACGCCTATAATTTGTTATTTCTCAAGATTTGACTCTCAATTAATCAGATTCACTTAATTTATCTTTGGTTAATCCAGACGCATAAGCGTACTCATCCACATTTCACGTTCATGACAATAAACTCTCTGAGCAGCAGTAATGTTTAAATCGGCGGCTGAAAAGAAAGGACCATGTAATTTCATTTGCATGCTGCATTCGGTCTGTATTTACAGCTAAGGAATGAAACACAGACTGCATCCAAACATGTCTTCTTGTAAGTGATACTTAGACTGATCCCTTATCCCCTACGCTATTATTTTTTCGAAATTCCGGCACTGAAATGACTAATTTATGAAGCAATTGTACCATGTGTTACTGTACATGAACCCTAAACTGTTTAATAATCTAGCTCGTTTAGGAAGTGTTACCAGATCCAAATGCTGAACGCGTTGTGCCACAAATTGATGCAATGAAAGAAAAATACGAAATTAAAAAAGCCGTTGAGGGACGTGCCAAGACACGTAAAACTCAAATCAAGAAAGAAGCGAAGAGGGAAGGGGTTGATGTACGAAAATTCTTCGGTCAGAAAAATGGAGAAGCGGATGAAAAAAGGGCAAAAGCAGGTACCACATATTGTTTTTCGCTGTCCCAGCTTATTAATAAGCTTATTTTGGCAAAAAATGTATACGACTTAATGGACCGAAACATTTCTTACAATTAAAATAATTTTATTAATTTACAAATTTTGTAATTCTCATCTCTTGCACCTTCCTCTCTGTTCATCTCTTTTCATCCGTTTTTAATATACCGTCCTATTAATATACGTTCTTATTTCATCACTTGACCAGTGAATGAGATTTCTTACGGGAGATATTACTCGGCCAAGCTGGATGAAGAGGCTTTTGAATTGCCTTCACTATAGTAAATTTTCCAAAAAAGTAATTACAGCGGGAAAGGATGAAACGCCTGGCGATAGTGATAGCATCGAAGAGTTGTCAGTGCAGGAAGTTGTTGAAGATTCTGCCTCCAGCATGTCATCTGATGAAAAAACAAAGAAAACTGAAAAAGTAATATTTTTATCTGTTTTTTTATTTGGCTAGCAACTCCCCTGTCAGCCATGATCTTGCATTTTTCTAATTGTTTCAAGCAAAGCCGTTTTTTCCGGTAAAGCTGAAAGTATGCCATTTTGAATGCTCTTAAATTCTTTATAATAATACTTTTTTATAGCCGAAAAAGAAGCCAATCTTAGCAGTAGCAGCAGAAGCTAGTAAAAAATCGAAAGATATTGAAAAAAAGCACGAAAGTCGAGAAATAAAGCAAATGAAACCAAAGAAGAAGGAAAAAAGTCCTCCTGCTATGCGTATGGAGGATTTCTTTGGATCAGTAAGTCTCCCATTTTTGAACTTCGATTTTTCATTTTTAACCCCTTATAAATTCGCCTGTTCAATTTTGATAATTACTAAGGCAAAATTTGGCGAGTTTTCAGGAGGGAGGCTACTTTCACATGTAAGTGGCAATAAGGTAAAACTCCTCTTTCTTAAGAGAATCATCCGAACTTCACTGTAGGTTGGGCATTTTATTCTTCTTTCATTATTCGTCGTTATTTTTATCACTACATTTCTTTTTTACTTATTGTTTTATTATTATTATTGGTATTATTATTATTGTTATTATTATTATTATTATTATTATTATTATTATTATCATTATTCATTATTTTTCGTCTTTATCACTATGGTAATTTATTGATTCAGTGAAAAGCATTAGAAAAAAATAAAAATTATCAGGGAGTAATTGACTAAACATACTTGCAGAAAGCGGCCGGAAACAAAAATCCTGCAAAAGTGATGGATGATGATTCGGAGAATTCTGAAGAAGCTGGCCCATCACAACCAGCACGACATCCGTTGCGCAAGAGAAAACCAGTGAATTATAATGTTGATGAAATTAAAGACGATGATGATCATGAGAACGACAACGATGAAGATTCATTCGTGCTGGCACCAAAGAAAAGACGCAACAGAAGACTGATTATTGAAAGTGATAGCGATGATGATAATAACTATGACGTGGAAGTGCTCAGTAGCGATTGATCGTAAGTGCAAAAATTCAGGATACCTAGGACCGTATTATGATGATTTCAGCATCATCCGAAAATCCAATGATGGATTTGTTGTTTCGTTGTTTTTTGGTGCTCTACAGCGCTAAATATAATTCCATGTTTTTGTTTTTTTTAAAGATTGGCTTATTTATTTATTCACTCCTCCTGTTGCGAATGCGAGGGAACAATAGTGATAGATCGATTATGGCATTGTATTTGTCGCCCAGTGAAATGGGCGGAATTGTACTTTAGGCGAGGTGAACAGTTGGTTGAGCCCTGGTCTTTGGCATTGGAAGAAAAGGTTTGGGAAGGAGCGGCTGCTTAGGAATTGCCTTTGGCTATTTTGGAGTGTTTGATTCAAACATATATTTCATATTCGACAGTTTTGCGACAACTATTTCGAGTACACGTCCCCACATAAGCTACCGATGGGAATTTTTTTTGATTGTTAGGGTGTGCATTTCTCGACATCACAGAATATCCCAGAATGGCAAAACGGGGAAAGAAAACCCAGAAAAAGGGAAACTGAGTTTGGCAAAGTCGCATATTTAAGTGCCTTTTTTTTTGAAATTTCATTGTTTTCATTTATAATTAGTCTTTTGTTACAAATACTATTTTTATGATAGGTACTGCGTGTAATTTAGAATTTCTATCTTTTTCACATTGCAACTTTTAATACATTTTTTTACCATCATTTTGTCAATGAAATGCTGTTTTTCCAAGAATGCAATCTGTGTGTATTGTGTCTGTACGTATGAGTATGTGTGTACACATATGTATGTTTGTATGTGTGTGTGGGTTTCGCACTTCTTTTTGTTAGCTATATTCAAAAATTAGGAGACATCTTGTTAAATATCTTCTTTATGTATTTTAGAGAGGTTAAAGATCTTCTTTATGCATTTTACTCATACTTATATCTCTGTTTTGCAGCATTCTGTGAATATTTCCATGTGGCGATGAATTGCTGATAAAACTGGAACAGTTCTTTAATCCAAAGGATATCTAGTGTTGCAGCCATTTTCATATTTCTGTGTGACTCCATCGCTATGAGGCAGTAAAATGTCGCGCAAACGCTTCGCCAATACGAAGGGGATAGCGTAAGTGCGCATTTCTAAGCAGCTTTACCTTATTCACTCTCAGCTTTACCTAAGCAACAGCTTCATAAATGGGGGAGTCCCGTACTGACGGCGGCTTAGTTCCTTTGATTTCTTTTTACTTTTACCATAAGTTCAGATCTTTTTTTTTTGCTTTGCCTTTTTTATTTTTATTATTATTTTTATTATCATTTTGTAGATTCTGGGTTTGCTTTATTTTACTTTGTAGTGCGGTGTTGTCTTTTTCTCTTTACTGCTGTCTCCAGTTCTTGCCTCGAACTCTTGACTTGCACCCTCGTTGCCCTTTTTTATCCTACCCACAAAACAACATCTGAGCTTTAGGAGCAAGTGGTATTTCAGCCCTTTCCCAATACCAGGTACCGGCAGCAAAAAACCAGCAGTACACTCCCTTTTTTCCATGCATCACCCCTCCTTCGTTCTTCCCTCCGAATATACATGAATTAGCCAACTGATAAAGCATCCACGCCATGCAGTCTTTCAATCCATCTATCTCAGTCCCCTCCCCTCCCTTGCCCTGGAATGAAACCCGCAACACGCCACACTGCCTCCCCCTTCCCCACCATACTTGGACTCCCGCCAACTGTCGCGGGTAGTTTTGCCCGCCGCCAAGAAAAATTTTTCGCGAGTTGTGCGGAACGCCGGCCGAGCCGAGTTTTAGCAATTGCCACCACTAAAACTCGGCCCGGCTGTGTGTTTTGTACTTGTTTTGGGCACGGACTTGAGTTGCGAGAATTATGGAAACAGGTTTTCTGCCTAGGTAAGGTATTAGGCGATGTATTTAAAATTGCTAACTTATCCATTTTATCCGTCACCCCCAGCCGTTGTAACTCATCCTCCGGTTCGGCCGAGCTCAACTTAGTTTTTAATAGTTGCTTTTTTCACCGTTAGAAAAGATGCTCTTGATGGGTGTTGGATATCACCCTGCTTGCCTTGGACGCTTCAACTTCTGGAGAGACATTGTGGTATTATATTTATTAAAAGAAACTGTACCATTTCGGTGTGGAAAAAAATATAATATATACGTGAAATACATGTAAAAATACAAGAAATAGGAATCAGATGAATGTAGGAATGTTTCAGTCCATTAAGTCGTATACATTTGCTTGTTGGCACCACAACTGGACCTCGTCAGTATGACAGCCTTGTTGTTGACTCCATACATTTCGGTTATTTTGCAAATACTGCCACTGAGAAGCGATTCTCCTGTTTTTACAGCATGCGAGCGAGTAACGCTGCGTCAGCATAGTTGCATAACGCGTTGTACCCTGTATTGGTAAGAGGACAATATGGGGGATTTATGATGAAGATGAAATATTCCTGGGGTAACGGCATGCCATGCAGGATCAAGCACAGCAGTACGTGCCCTCCTCCTCGCCGACTTGAAGCTTTTTCTTGAATTAACCCTCAAAGAAGTGAGAAGTTGGACATTGAAATTTAACGTGTCCCGTTAAATATTGAGCAATTATGTGCTTGTGTTTTGTGTGTGAATTTGTGTTCTTTTCAGGTTGTATCTATGTCGTTCGGCGGCGCGAGTTCATCGTTTACCCCCTCAAATCTCCCCAATCACTCACTTCTGCCCCCGCTTTGTCCATCTGTTGTTTTGTGAAATTTTCCTGCTCCCTCCCGGGAACGGGTGTAAAATCTTGTTTTGAAGATGAGGGGGAAAAAAAACATCAAAATTATGGGCGATCGTTAAAGGCAGCTGGACTGCCACTGCCGTGATCCTGCTTATGAGAAAGCTGACCGAAATTGCTGGAATGGAGCTGCTAATCAAACGTCAGCGCAAAACTATCTGGCATTGCATTTTTGCCCTCGTAACTGTCTCTCCCTCTCTCTTTATCATGTTTGGAGACAAAATACCACATTGGTTGTTTGCTTTCTCGCTGGACCACCCTTCACTAATATGTCCCAGTTCACTGGTTGTCAGTGAAGCCTATCGGATTTTACTTTCTCGAGGATACCACTTGCTGGTACATAACAGTTTTGCCAGGGTTCTCACTGGTTGTCGGCGAAGCCCATCGGATTTTACTTTCTCGCGGGTACCACTTACTAATGCACATGACAGTCAGTCATTGGTTGTCAGCAACGTGGACAACATTACCCTCCCTGTCCATCAGATTTTCCTTTCTTGCAGCGATTTCCTGGCGCAAATGAAGTGTGTTTGTTTGTCAAACTCAGGTCACCAAGCGATTCTTTTCCAGCCCATCTCGGGCGAAATTTCAAGTTTTTATGGCCAAATGCCCAGGATCTGCAGTAGTAGGATGTTGTGCAGGATTGCAGCCATATCCCCCTCTCTGGTCACATGGTGCTCACCCGAAAAGCCACCTCAATCAAATTCCACGTGATTTTATGGATCCCATGAAAAGCCATCGATTCGATGTCAAGACAACAACTCCGATTTAGTGCGGATTTTTGATTTTCGCAAAATGCATCGCAAAATCTCGCCAAAGCGTTGCTATGGATGTTTGTAGGGACTGCATTTTATAGGTTACTTATGGGAACCTTTACCTCCTTCCTCTCTGCCCTCCTCCCTCACCCGTTTCCTTGGTCTCAGAACACAGCAGTCTATCGCGAGCCTACTTCCGGTAGTGACCCATCTGTGACCTTTTATACCTTTCGCAACTTGGACAGAAAAATTTGCTCTTTTTTGCAAATAACAACTTCTACGGTGCTGCGTATGAATTTGCACTTCTCGCCTCACTCCTCTCCCCATCTCCCTCCCCTCTGCCCTTCCTCTCCGCTTCCCGTCCCTCCCACCCTTCCGCTCCCTCGCTTCTCATTGAAGAGCGAGCGCAAGGGCAAATAACCGCAGCGGGGATGGGTTTGTCCCGGAGTACTGTAAGCGGCGTTTGAGTCTATGAACAGGCGGCAGCAGCTGCGCAGTTATTACAAAATTTTTCAGTGGGGCACTGTATTTTTATCTCTTTAAATTTTCAGTTTCTACATTTGAATTTCCTTCTTTGGACTCAAGGACCATTTAAATTTAGCTTCTAGTATACATGGGCCCAATTTGTAATAATTGGCCAACGCACGGGCTGCCCGTGCAAAGATGCGTTTTCTGCATAGATCCCCGCAGACTTTTGTCGCTAACCGCACTGTTTTTTCCGGCAGATGCATCTAGCTAAAAGAATTTCAGACTGGCCGCCAGGACTGTCAGG
>UYRT01079323.1:4456-15323 GCA_900617915.1 Gongylonema pulchrum
CCCAATATGCGTTTTTGCAATTTGCATATAGGCAAAAACGCATAAAAATGGAAAGAAGCGCGGAGATTTAGAATGATGTCCAGTGTAGCACCATCTGAGAAGGAACCAAATTTAATGCAACCATCTGAAGAGGAGCCGAATTTAACCATCGAAGGAGGTACCAAATTTTAATGCAGCCAGGGACAAAAACGTTAGTCTGCGGACCATCTGAGGAGCATCCAAATTTAATCCAACTAAGGAACAAAATCGCTAGTCAGAGCCAATCAGCGGATAACCAAGACTGGGAATCACGTACAAACAGCAGATATATGATGGAGATATGCAAAAAAAAAAATATAAAAAAGGGGAGAAGAAAGCTACGCTGCACATCAAAGCGAAAGTATTCAGACGAATGTGGGTTAAAGGTACGGGACGTGGTACAGAGGTAGACAGAATGTGGGCGCTAAAGTCAAAGCGCAGAGTAGTGCTAGAAACATGTAGTAGATTAACTTAGTCGATAGCGCACCGACTGCCGGTGCGAGGACGCGTTTTTTGCACGGGGCGCAAGTTTTTGTTGCTAACGGCACTGGTTTTTCCGGCAGATGCTTCTAAGAGAATTGAGAGTGTCCATCACGACTGTTGGAAATTACTGCGATGACTCCCAATCCACTCCCAAACAGTTTAGCACTCTAGGTGCTTCGGCTGCAGAGTTACGTCAAATTTCACGTGTTCTTACGTGGGTGGCAACGTCAGTGCTGTTAACGCGTGCGCTTCCTCAGACACGTCCTGGACGACGCTCAGGAAAATTCAGCACTCCAGCTGCTTAGGTTGCGGAGTTACGTCAAATTTTATGTGTTCTTACGTGAGTGGCAACATGAATGCTGCCTTCGCGTGTGTTTGCTCAAACATGGTCCTGAAAGATGCTCAGAAAGTTTCTGGGTGCTCCCCAACTGCTATGATTGCTAAGTTACGCCAAATTTTACGTGCTTGTACGTGAACGGCAACGCGAATGCTGTCTTCGCGTGCGCTTGCTTAAACAGGGCCCTCGGTAACACTCAGAAAATTTCGGTGCCCTAGCTATTTTGATTGCGAAGTTATGTCGAATTTAACGTGTATGTACGTGAGACATGAAAGAGACGTAAAAGTCGTTAATACGTCCATCTGGTCAAAGGCCACCGTCGATCATGCTCAAAAAGTCCCAGTCCTCTAGCTGCTTCAATTCTGAAGTTACAAAGGTGCCTGTGTGAAATTTTCACGTGTTCGTACGTGACATACAAGGGGGCTGGAAAAATCATTTATTTTTACGGCCACAACAGTGAACGACAAGCAATGCTGCAAAATTGCACCTTCCCACAACTTTTTGGTCAGCTTAAATCTGGAGTTGGCAAGACGCCAGTTCAAGCTTTGACGTGTGCGTATGTGAGACCTAATTGTGTATGAAGAATAGATTTGAAATCTTTGGACTAGACACGGCCAAGGAATATCTCTGTTAAGTTTCAGCTTCCTAGCTTATGCCGTTCCCGAAACTGCTTTTCCGCCAAAAAACACTTTCGCGTACCCGCACGTGGGAACTACGCAGGCAGGAGAGTCCGTTTTGAGGATAGGGGCTTGCACATATATGTAAATTAAACTACCAAAGTTTCAGCCTTGCAGCTTTTGTGGATCTCGAGATGAAAATTCGTTACAGGCGCACGCACAGACACACATACACACAGACAACCCCTCGAAAAAATCATAAAAGTAGGTAAACCCTACGAAGTAAAGGTCAAAAAAGCGAGTTTGTTTGGGGGAGAAATTTGTTCTAGAGGAAAAATCAACGCTGTGCGGCAAAAAATCATAGAGCCTTAGGGGGCAAAGCGGGGGAGGCCGTATACGAGTAAGAGAAGCAGTGGCATGAAAACAGACCGAAAAAGCAAGAAAATGAACCAAAAGAGGAAAAGAATAGAAAAGCTAAAACGCTAGAAAGCTCGGACACATAAGGCAAAGCATCGATAGACGCTAGGGGAAGACATGAATGTTGTTCACGAGCCAAGAGCGGCTGAAATCTGCTCGAAATTGGGTCGTCTACCTAGTACCAGCGCGAATGCGGTGGCGCCCCGACCCTGATGCGAGTGTCAGATGCAGTGGCGTACAATTCTTTACAGTGCAAATTCTTAGCCAAATCTTTTGCACGCAGAGCAGAAAGGTATTGCATTTTGGAGAAGTCTAGCTAACAGTGACGACACGGCTCTGCTGAGAAAAGTCTTTTGAAATGAAACGTTTCCAGCTATTGAATCGCTGCTTGTCAGACGCAGTGAGGGAACGAACGATCAGGATGTTTTGGGGCTCGCGCTTAACCCAGTGTAAGGACTGGATCTGCAGGGAATCTATCCCATTTTGAGAATGGCACATACCGTCACTAAGAAGCACTTGAAAAAGGTCCACGGGTTTGATCACACTGACATTGGATCCTCCTGGTTGGAAGGTGTAGGTGGGAATGCCGGCTCTAAAGCCCCAGTTTCCCCTCGATTAATTCGACTTATTTTCTTCACGCTACTTCGATGGCTGCATAGTCCCTACAAACAACTCAATAACAAATTTGGGTCGTCGATCGTCCTGCTTTCTTCCGTTTTATGCGATTTAAAGTTTAGCAAAGCAGTAACTGTTGCGTTTCGTTATTGACGTTGCGTAAATCGTTCGCGTTGTATTTTTTCAGTAATAAAGTTTTTATAATCAAAATTTGAGGCTCAGTTATTGGGCTTGGCAGCACCGACTGAAGAACGGTCGGAATCGCATGAGTATTTGGCGGACCTTTTGTGTCCTGTAAACTACTGTATTGGTACTGATTAATTATCTGGTGCTGACGTTAAACCCGGTATTGCATTCTACTGTGATAAAGGAGCGGCTGAAAGGAAAAAAAGGCGAGAGTCCAAACGCAAGATTTGGATTTCATTTCGCTAATTTTGTTCGGGGAATAACATTCTCGAAGTGAAATTTAAACTCTTAACTGAACATCCCTGTACCTTGCTCTACTTTATCCCCCTCCCCCTCTTCTGTTTTTCTCGCTTTTATTTTTCCTCCGCCTCCGTATGCTATCGTGGCTTCCTCCTACCTCCATTTTAGCCACCGTCTCTTTTTGTTCCTCTTCCTCCCCTCCTCCTCACTCCTGATACTTTCTCTCCCTCTAAGTATGATCCAGGTTATCTTTTGATAGCAAAATTGAGAACGGGGAGGTTTTAAACTTGGGTCCGGGAGGTACATTATTACGATGCTTTTGTATACTTTATATGTGTCACCACGTGTTGTTTAAAAACCCAGATTTGATGTCACATAAAGCTTCTGTTTTGTTAGTTGTGCGTCAGAATATTTCTACGCCTAAAGGGGCAGCATCAGCTATGCCATTTTGAAGTGAATTGAAAAAGGAAGAATACTGTCCGTTTGCGCTAACAACATCAGCTGAGTTGAGTAAAGCAAATTTGCTGTGATTTCTGATGCTCTCTGACCGGCCCAGTCCTTCTTCATATTTTATTTTCTGCACATCACTGGCCTGAAGACCAAAAAGTTTCTGCTCTTTAAAAGGAGTGAGAAAACAAACTCTGCTGAAGAAAGGAGTCAAATTCCCCCTTTTAGGTCAATAAAGAAATTTATTGAGTCTAACAAACCAGTACCCCATGGCATTCTACCAAGTCAAAATTAGTTAGCCGAACACAACTAGTCAGCTGTTAACGTGAGATTAAAACGCCACGCCTCTAGTTCTCTTGAACGGAAGTTATTATTAGTAAAAAAAAAAAAAAAAATCCCAACGAAATTCGTCAGCGAATTGGCCGTGCATCGACTCTAGCATTGGCTGAGTTATTGTTTATTAGGCATAAAATGATTGCAGTTGCCTTGAAAAGTGGTCTTTTTCGTGCATTTAATCTGTATATGCTTTTCTTCATTTTTTTTTTCAGTAGATTCACCTCCGAAATTTTCTCACTTGATTCTTTCGTCTGATTCGTCCATCTTAAAATTCCTTGCGCTGATTTAAATTCCCAGTCATCTTATTCATTTAAAAGTGTTACTGGAAGACTAGGGCGGCAGTAAAGATGTACGTAAATGATGAACTAAATAAGTCGAAGTTTTTTACGAACAGGCCAGTTTCTTTTTTCTTACTGAGAAGTGGCGACTTATTTAATCCATCATTTGCGCATGTTTTTATTGATGGAGCAGATTCCTACACGTCATCTTAACTTTTTCAGCTGTTCGCTTTATCTGAGCAAAAGCGTGCGTGAATAAGCAGATTTTTATCGGTGTATTTTTGCTGTTGTATTTAGGTGTGCGTCATATTACTTTCATTTTATGGGATGTACATTGCATAAATATACGTTTCATTTCTCTTGATGTGACGTGTCTGCATGCATTTCACCAATCCTTTATGTTTTCTTATTGGTTTTTTAGTCGAGTTTTGATGTGGCCAGTATTCCACCGTTATGTTATATTTCGCTCATCGGGTATAAAGTATTTCGTTTGGGTTATCCCTACCAAATATCCTTAGTAACTTTGAAATGTGAAAAAAAAAGGATCATAATAAATGACAAACATTTCATCCTGGGCAGACAGCAGTTCTCTTTGTCATTTTCCAGTATTTGCGTTACCCACATCGACACAGATGTAACGGGAGCATTGGCACTAATGAAGTAACATGTATTACTTCCAAAAGCCTTCATACACTTGCATTAGCTACTTATTAATTGCTGCCTTAGCATTAGTGTGGGTTCGCATACTTTAGTTTCAAGTTTTCATCCTCGTTTCATTTTTTCTACATGGTTGCTTTTATCGTTATGTATATTGAAAGGTTTTGTAAATCCTGGCCCGGTTTCTCTCACTGCGGCGTCTGTGGCATTTCGGAAACTCCTCCTACCCTGTCCCAACGGCACAAGCTGCAATGTTACAAAAGTCCGGGTTTAAAGCTAAAACTGAAAAACTCTTCTGCAACCTCTTCCCCCTCGCCTCTCCCCCTCGCTCCCGTTCATCGCTGCGCCCCAATATTTAACTTCATGAAATGATGCGAGTTAATATGCCTGTGTACTCACATCTGGTTCCAAGCTAATCTTGCAATTAAACGATGAACTGAAATAATGAACTGGGAATTTCGGAGACTTTATGCATCCCACTGCGGTGTTGTATTTCTGAAAACATCCTTTAATTTTCGCTGTAACTTGTAATATTTGGACCAAGTTTAAAAACTAGTTTCACGAATTTCAGTTATTTTCTATTCTGTCTTCTAACGGACAAACATAAGCTGGTAACTCCTGAACGGGCAAGCCTTGAAATCAATGTTTTATTGGTTTTCGTACTGTGTTTCGTTCTTTTTTTCACGATAATGAAGTTCTTGTATGTACTGATTCATTTTACCGGCTGCACATCCCGCATTATCGTTGTCAAAAACGTTTAATTTCGCCAATTCCCATTCAGGTCATTCCTGCTGAAACGAACAAGCAGTGCTACACATTTGTTGCACTTTTATTGGCGTGTTATGTCAGCACTCGTTTCGAAGATGCAGGGTAAGCAAGCTACTTTACTGCACAATACTTTCATTTTCGGGCTGTTGTATGGCACGAGAGAACAAAGAGGGAGATCCGCAAGCTTCTTTCGAAGCGTGACTCAATTTCACTGTTCTCGTATTTTCAAGACCCTTTTGTAAGCCTTTCATGGCGACTGCCTAGTGCGCTTTTAAGCTGCACACGTGGGTGTGCTTCATCGGGGAGCACTTTTGGTAGCCTCCACATTTTTAACAAAAGAGTGTTTTTTACAGGAGTGTGAACTAGGGCGCAAAATCATATTCGGGACACCTTTTTAAGTAATGAAAAACCGAAGAATAAATGACTGACTTTAGGCGCTGTCGCGCATCTCCCTAGCCTCAGGTATGTTTGCGAAGAAGCTGTTAAAACAGGCACTTGTAGAGAAGCACTTCCTCGATTACTCTTAACATCTAGAAAAATAATTTCAGAGAAAAGAGCTCCATCGGCGGATGGTGATTGTTTGGTGCAACCACTGCTTACCGACTTATATCAGGTCACGATGTGCTATAGTTACTGGCATGCTGGTATTCACAGTACTCCTGCTGTCTTCGATCTTTTCTTCCGGTATGCTGGAATTTGTCGCAGAAAGTCAACCCCAAGCTAGAACTCATCAGGCGTGCTAGTACGGTTATGCGTTTTTGTATTAGGCTTGAAACAGTCAGGTCGATAATTGCATGAATGGTTGTTGGTTTACATCCACCTTGTGTACTCATAGCATGAATCATCATACGTCATGCATAAAGGAAAATGAATAATTTCCGTCTGACGGCCATTCTTTGAAAGTGACCTAGCTGCGTCAAAATTTCCCGTCAAAACTTCTAAGTGCCCGTATGTGAGAACCTTTCATACCTTGGGGCTAAGTTGAAAATATTTAAATTGTACTTGGACAGGGAATATTACCGTAAAATTTCAGCTTTCTAGCTTTTCTGCCTCCCGAATTAGTAATTTTCCTGCAAAAACATTCAGAAGCCCGTAGATGAGTGTCACGCGCCCCGAGGGAGCTGAATTTGAAATCTTCAAGTGTACGTGAACGGAGAATATACCCCAAAAATTTCAACCTTCCAGCCTTTCTGGTTGTCGAGTTAGCAATTTTCCCGCTAAAATCTTCCCATGTCTTTACGTTAAAACCACGAATACCTGGGGTCTGAATCTAAAATCTTTAGCTCGCACATGCAGGGAGAATATTTCTGCAAAGTTTCAGTTTTCTATTTTGTCCGGTTCCCGAGATCACTTTCCCGCCAAGAAATTTGCATTTTTTTTTAAGGCGGCGTCCGTACGCGGCACCCAAGCGTAGGTGGGTGATGATATTAAAACGGGAGAGTCGCACGTGATGTAGGCACATATTCTCGAAGTTTCAGCTTTCTAGCTTTTCTGGTTCTCGAGCTGAAAGTGGGTGACAAAAAGTCTGGACACACAGACACACGCACACAGACAGCCACTTGCCAATATGCGTTTTTGCATTTGCACATATGCAAAAATGCAAAAGAAACGAAATTTTCATGATGTGGAGGTATTTCGTTAGATTTTAAGCCTTTGTTTTTCTTACAAAATCTTACACAATTGCAACACGCTATGGAAATATCACTGCACGGCTTTGACAGACGCCCAAATCCACATACCGGTAATTTTTGTCGTATACTCCATTGGGAGAAGACACAATCATAGGTGAAATTACAGCTTCACACATGTTTTTTACGGGGTACAGGAGGTTGCACATAACTTTGTGTTCTTCCTAGATGTGATCAGCTTCTGCCCAAGTGTCGCCCCACATCAGTCCCGTTATTGATCCACATCGAACTCGGAATGTCATTACTGCACAATTTTTTTGAGTTTTTTACGTGAAAATTTTCCTTTACAGAAAGAATCCATTTGGTGGCGAGTATACAGTGTTTGCGGGTTTGGAGGACTGCTTGCATTATATCAAGAATTTTCAGTTCTCGAAATCAGGTTCGCCTTTTACTTTTGATTTTTATAGCACTCTCGTAATTCAACCGATCTTTTTTTAGACATTGTCTTTTTGCGCTCGGTATTGCCGGGAACTACGAATCCAGCATTTTTTGAGTACCTCGAATCGCTTGACTGCAGCAGTGTGACCGTTCGGGCTGCCGCGGAAGGTAGTATAGTTTTTCCGAATGTTCCATTAATAACCGTCGAAGGTCCGATAGCTGTTTGTCAGCTGTTAGAAACAACACTGCTTACTCTGGTCAATTACTCAAGTCTCGTGGCTACAAATGCGTTGCGATTTCGCAGTGTAAGTTATCTCCTCTTCCATTGTAGCCACTTTGAAATTTTATCAAGATGATTGTTTTGTTGTGCATTACTTCGTTAAATTGAGGGGCTGCAAATAACTGCTATGTTATAGGCGTCTTTATGCAGTTGCGGAAGCGCATATTGTCGAGAGGTTGTTATATGTGTGTGTTCGGTTTTTTTTTTTCATCGACATCCAGTTCAGCAAACACAGAAGCTAATTGGCTGAAATTTCATAAGGATGTTCCTAGTCTATGTGCCATCAAAACAGCTTAAAATTAACGCTCGCGTATGCCTGAGTCTCTTTCACGGACCCCTAAAAATTGTGAATTTCGTGACGGAAAAACTATTTCGGAAATCAGATGGAATGGTGTGCTGAAAATTCACTGGATATTCTCTGCCCATGTGTGAGCAGAAAGTTTCATCTCAGCTATCACGTGCGCTTACGTTAGGCATGTGGACACTCGAGACTGAAATTCAGACACTGTTGGCAAAATATGAATTGGAGAATCAACCTAACTGAATACTCTTTCATCTTGAGAATATTTGTTACTCAGGCACGGGCAAGTAGACATAAAATAAGCTTTTGTGCGTGCTCGTGTAGTGCATCTGAGCACGTCAAAGTATTTCTAGCGATAAGCGATTTTCCAGTTAGTTAAGATAGGAAGCTGAAACTTTATGAGATATTCTTTGCCCATTTGCTGCCGAAATATTTTAAATTCACCTTTAAAGCATGCCTAGTTTTCGCGTGTGGATAAGTGAAAATTTGATTTGGGCACTGCTGGCATTCAATTAACTCTGTTATCAGGCTATGTAGGAAGTAGTATTTCTCTGAGGGTATTCGCCATTTGTGCGCGGGACAGAAAGCGTAAAATGAGCTTCTGTTTGGATGCGGGTCCTGCGTACAGATGCGTCAATTGTTTAAATAAGAACCCCGCAGACACATCCCGCTGCAGGCAATCTTTCAACTGGATGGAATGATGCAAAAACGCATGATCACAGTGGTAAGTCGGTGCGTCGCTATTTGGATTTTTTTTTCTCAATTTTATCGAATCAGACAACTTGCAACGAAGGATGACTCAGTTGTGCAAAAATTTGACTGATTGGATTACTGTTTGTATAAAGAGCTTAATAACGGGTGCTCTGTTGCGAAGTTGAGCAGAGGTTTAATATAGGGCATTTTAGGCTGCTGGAAGTAATGTACAGCTTTTTGAATTTGGTTTGCGAAGAGCCCAGGGGCCAAATGGTGGTCTTTCAGCAAGTAAATATTGCTTCTTAGGAGGTAAGTGCAAAATTTGATGCAAACGGACAAATTGCTCGAATTTTAACAGTTGTGTGTTTTTGCATTTATGTAGGTGCGAAATCATATACTGTCACGAGATTGTCTTAGTGTGGGTGTGTGTGTGTTTGTTTGGGTTTCATTCTATTTTCAATTCAGCTTGGTAGAAGCTGGAATTTTTGGAGCATGTCTTCATTTTATCTGTCTTTTCCACTGTGAAATCTACGTTCGCCTATGCTTAGCTTTCACACAGGGACGCTCATGAAAGGATTTGGCAGGAGGGGATTTCAGAAACAAAAAAGGGCAGAAATCTGAAATTTTGCAAGGATGTTCTTTGCCCTTATGTTAGTTAAAGACTTCAAATTCATCTACCACGCACGCAGACGCCATACTTACAGATACTTGAAAGTTAAGATTGTAATACTGTTGACAAAGTGCCGGCTCAAGAACCGGACACAGCAGAGCGTCCTGACTATGTAAGAATATTTATTCTTCATAGACATACATGTAAGCACAAAATGAACCTTGGCTAAGTCTGTTGGGCGTTTGGATGCATCAGAGATGATTGTAACGAAGAGCAATTTCACGAACCACTCGTGTTAGAAAGCTGAAATTTCACGAGGATGTTCTGTACCCTTGTACGACCCAAATATTTCAAATTCGGATTTAAATCGCCTAGGTCTCATGTTAAGCACAATTTTCAGTTTTGGACTGTTTTAGCACTCGTTTAACTCTGCAACCTGACTGAACAGGAAGCATCACTTTTGTAGGGACATTTTTATGCGTTTTTACCATGCGGCGCTAGAGTGCTGCAACAGGCAGCAAAAACGCATATTGCAACGACCCTGTCAGTGTGTGTGTGTGTGTGTTTTTGCGTGCGTGTGTGCGTGCGTGTGTTCGTCCGCCCAGGTATTTCAACTCGCCAACCACGCAAGCTTTGAAGCTGAAATTTTGCCAGTATGTTCCTCAGCCAAGTGCCATCCCAGGACCGCGGAATCAACTCTCACGCACGTCTGGGCCCCGCGTACGAGCACATGAAAATTTCGGCGGGAAAACTGATAACTCGGAACGAGAAAAGCTAGAAAGCTGAAATCTTAGGGTAATGTTCCCTACCCTTGTGTGACAAAGAGATTTCAAATTCAGCTCCCTGGGCTGCTCGGGGCTTATGTACGGGCACGTGAAAATTATGGCGAGAAAATTCATAACTCGAGAATGAGAAAAGTTAGAAAGTTGAAACTTTGAGGTAATGTTCCCTATTCACGCATGACCAGAAGTTTTCAAATTCAGCTCCTTAAGATCGCCCGGAGTTCACGCACGGGTACGAGAAAATTTTGGCGCGAAAATTACTAACCCGGCACCGGGGAAAACTAGAAAGCTGAAACTTTAAGGGGATGTTCCCCATTCATGTACGAGCAAAATCAGATGTCCGGAAGCGCCCGAGCCCAAGTACTCGCGCGTGGAAATTTTGGCGCGAATATTACTAACTCGAGAACGGGAAAAACTAGTAAGCTGAAATTTTACGGATATGTTCCCTATTCATGTAAAACCGAAATCAGGTGTTTAGAAGCGCCTCAGCCTACGTATGAGCGCGTGGAAATTTTGACGCGAAAATTTATTAACCCGGGGGCGGGGAAAGCTAGAAAGCGGAAACTTTCGGGGAATGTTTCCTGCTCATGTACGACCAAAATCAGGTGTTCAGAAGCGCTCGGGCCCCACTTACTGGCATATGGAAATTTTGGTGCGAAAATCACTAGCCCGGGAACGAAAAAAGCTAGAAAGCTGAAACTTTAGGGTAATGTTCCCTACTCATGTATGACCAAAA
>UYRT01079358.1:4446-15213 GCA_900617915.1 Gongylonema pulchrum
AAAACGCATAAAAACAGGCCATGCGGTACAGGTTAGGGCAAGCAGTACGCTGAACAGGCAGTGGCTCAATATAGTCAGCATGGCACTCATCAATTCGAGATGCTATGCAAACGATCAAATCAACTGGTACTATTATAAGAAATTAAACAGCAGTCACTCAAGTCAAGATCGGGGAAATACGTTTGGTAAAAGGCACCGGCTGTTTTCATAAACAAACAAGTAAGCAAGCAACTACATCGAATATTCAGCCTGCAGGTGACTTTTTCAAGCAATGAGGTAGCAGACAGCTGACAAGGCGTACAACCAGTAAAAAATGTTAACAGAGAGCCAAGAAAACGAAGTACAAATCAAACCTAGTCGAAAGCGCACCGACTGCTGGTGCGAGGATGCGTTTTCTGCACAGTTCCCCGTAGATTTTTTCGCCAGTGGCACGTTCTTTCTAGCAGATGCTTCTAGCTAAAAGGTTTGAGACTGGCCACCACGACTGTTAATCATTTTTACAATGACTCACAATCCTTGCCCAAAAGATTCAGCTCTCCAGATGCTTCGGTTGCAGAGTTACGTTAAATTCCACGTGTTCATAAGTAAGTGGTAACATGATTGCTTTCTTCACCTGCGGTTGCTCAAACACGGTCCTGGGTAACGTTCAAAAAGTTTCAGCACTCCAGCTGTTCTGGTTGTGAAGTTACGCCAAATTTCACGTTTGTATACGTGAGACGTGAAGAAATGTGTAAGTCGTTTTTGCGTCCATCTGGTCAAAGGCCATCGTTAGTTGTGCTCAGAAAGTTCCAGTCTTTTGGCTGCTTTAGTTCTGAAGCTACAAAAGCGCATCCGTGAAATTTTCACGTGTTCGTACGTGAGATGCAGAAGGGCTGGACAACTCGATTTACTTTCACGGGCACAAAAGTGGGCAACAAGTAACGCTGCAAAATTGCAGCTCTCTACAGCTTATTGGTCAGCTTAAATCTGGAATTGTCATGATGTCAGTTTAGACTTCGATGTGTGCGTACGTGAGAACTAAGGTACGTGAAGGTTGAACTTGAAATTTTTGGATTAGACGCTCTTCGTAAAATTCCAGCCTCCTAGCCTGCGCCGTTCCCGAAAACGCATTCCCCCGAAGACAACTTTCACGTGCTCCTACGTGAGAACCACCTGGGCCTGAGCGTCTATTTCGAGAATACGAGCCGCACGTATGTGTAGACTAAGTTACCAAGTTTTCAGCCTTGTAACTTTTGTGGATCTTAAGATGAAAACTCGTTACAGACGCACACACAGACACACAGACAACCCCTCGACAATATGCGTCTTCGCATTGCATAGCTGCAAAAACCGCATAAGAAAAAACCTGTTCACAGTATCGTGCAACCCACCAAATCACCAATCTTAAGTTTCATAATCTAGAAATTACAGGCACAAAATGTAAGATCTCGTCGCTCCAGTGAAAGCTGAACTGAGCGGAACGCGGCCGTCAAGGCGGTCACCATAAAGAACTAATTATGAGCTTCTACGGCCTGTTTCTCTTTTGAGGCTCCAATTTACGACCATTTTATGAGGGCATGCGCTACACATTTATCCGTTCGGCCGGTTTCTGCGTCTGAGAGAGAAGTGAGCCCTCTGAACGAATGGTCCCCTTGGATTCCATTTCTCAAAAATGATGGATTTCTGGTTCTTACAAAGTGGTTCTTACTAAGGCTAACACCAATTCGCTGCTAATTTGGTGGCTGCTCTACGAAAAATCCCAAAAGCTCTCTTACGATTCACTCACTAACTGTCTATGAGCGGAGCAATAGCGCTTTCACAAATAGAGCAACCGAAGTTTATTTCGGGAAAGCTGCCTCGAAGTTCCCCCCTTCCGAGGTCTGCTTAAGAAGCAAACTTTCAAATGCTAATGCCACTGCTGCTGCTGCTGCTGCTGCCGCTAATGCCACTGCTAATGTTGACACAGCGCAGAGAAAATTTTCCTCTTTTTCAAATGGGTATATCAAATTACCGGTTGAAGCGCACACTAGAACGTTTGTTTTATATTTATTTGAATTAGCCAAAGCGCCGATTTTTGATCTTTCGAAGCCGTAAACCTCTTTTTTTCTTCTGTTATCGTAAAGTGTAGGCTCCTCATTAAAACAAAAAAATTATAATTAGCATCTGCAGACCAAAAAAAAATCATGTAAAAATTTACAGAGGCAACAAATTTCGCCGAACAATTCTCTAAACTCTATCCGTTATAAAGTGACTACAAAACAGACTCATCTCAGATGAGGATGTATTTTCATCTGAGCACACTCAAAAACACTTCTGGAACGATGCAACTGTTTGCTTGCAGATCGAGGAACGGCGCTTTTATCAATGGCGAAATCGTGTGCTTGCTCAGCATTCGATGCACCGGTCCCACATCCGATGACTGCTAAAGATGTCTTGAATTCCTGACAGCTCCCAACGCGAATAGCCGTCAAAAGCGATCGCAGAGGGGAAGGGCTAGTTTTCACTGTGGCTAGCCTCCAAGCCAAAACCTTGCTGATGACAAAGTACAGCACCGTGCTGCGAGGTCACCACACCATTTGGTGTTTTCCCACAATATGTACTTTGAGAAATAAAATTTGTAGAGCAACATCTTCAGTGAGCGAACAGGACGAAGTCGTTAATTCGATGCGCTGATAAGCTCACCTGACGTCCAAGGCCTTTTTTTAAAACATCCAGTGATTACATTAAATACATTTAAGCAAAAAGTGTGTGTGCTTACAAAAGGTGATTCATTCGGCAAACTTCTTATGAATTTATTGGCTGAACTAAGAAAATGCCCAAGAAGTGCAATAAGTGTGCTGCTCTTCTGTAATCAATGCAAACGTGCAAAATTGCCAAGGTGTGGTGAGAATTTGAGGGTTAACACGATTTCAGGAGTGATAAACACAATTCGAAAGTGCTAAACTGCGCCGGGGAACAACAAACTGACTTAAGAAGCATTAAAGTTAGGCGATAAACTGGCAAAAAAATCCACATTGTCAGAAGCACTATGGTCACCGGATGCTAAAAATTGGCTGGCGTTTCTTTCCCACACGCGTCTCTGAGATCAATTACTCTCGACTGGATTAACAAGTTAAACCTCACATTATTCCACTGAAAATACTGCACAGCTTGGACAAGACAATGTTTTACATCGAGTAAAAATAAGCACACAGTGCATACTGCAATTGCGAACATAGCTGATTTCCAACATGCGGGTCAGAGATGCAACGCAGCTATCTCGAGCCTATCCACCAGCTCCCAGAATGAATACCACCTATCCCATTTGTCACACTAATGCAAATGTTTAAAAAAAAAACCTAAGAAAATGTGATAATCCAAAAAGATGCGTCTTAGGAAATAAACATTTTAAAGAAAAATGCCTACAGAATAGAAACAGCAGCAAAAAAAGAACATTCCAAAGTCAAAATACTTTATATACGAGGAGGTTTGTGCAATTCAGGATCGATGGGCCTGGCAAAGCTGCGCCTGGCTTACAGAAACGTCCCAATAACAACACTGGAACCCCCTCCCCCCATATCGACTGTTCGAGCGGTCTTGGTATTTTGGAATCTGTGCACCTGTGTGTGTCTGTCCGTCTCTCCGATGCGAATATCCAACTTCATAACTACAGGAGCTAACAAGCTGATATTTTATATAATCGCCGACCATATATCAAGACCATGAAATTAACTTCAGTGGTAACTTGATTCTTGACACGCGGAGCTGCACTGGTGCGTTTGAAAGGTATGGAGGGGAACTGAAATAAAACACAGTGAGATGACTTCGGCTACAATTTGAGACAAAACTTGATGGGGACAGTCTTCTAATCCTGAAGATCTACTACCCTATCTTTCATGCTTTCAATAATGAAGTAAACAGAGTCCTATGCGACTGACAATTTTGAAAATATATGTCTAAAAGCGAGCTAGGATCTTATTCCGCATGTTACGCATATGAGAGAAGTTGCTACTGCGTATAACAGCACTGTAAGAAGACAGTTTTAAGGGAAGAGGAAGCAAGAAGCTGTCAAGAATAAGGGCTGGGAGAAAGTTAGCCAGCTTATTTGGAGAACCGGTTTTAGGATGGACTAGGCGGGCGCCAGACAGGAGGAATGGAGACGGAGATGTATTTGTATTGTTGATGCTTACTTTTTTCGTGCGTTCGTTGGCTCGTCGAGCAATGTTTGGATTGTCGGTTAACCATCCCGGATTCAGTTGTCAGTCCATAAAATAAAACTGACTTCAAGGAAGCAATTGTTGGAGGAGGTTCAGTTACTGGATAAGTATGTGCTGACAATAGCCGCGCTGAACGTGTCAAAACCGTGTACTTTTACAGTTTTCCAGGAGAAAATTTCTTCTCTTTTTGTCCATTTATTTCTAACTTTTTTCTCCAAAATGCAGTCCTGAGATGCGAATTCACTGCTAAAGCCTAGTCAAATTAGATGAAATTTAATTTTTTTTCTTGCTTTTTCTTGTCCGAACCTATTTGCAAGGTAAACCTCACTTTCGCTGCTACATCTAATTACAACATTTTGAACCAGCGGCTAAAACTGCACTAAATTTGGATATTAACTGCTAGGCCATGAGGACTACAACAACGAAGATACGCGATGATATGCTGACGGCGATTTTTACCAAATCAGTTCATGGCTACAAATGAGGTTCTCGATAAAGTAGATAAAGTACGCATCTTGTTATGCCTTCACTTTCCTCAAGAATGCTAAGTAGAAGAGATAAAATCTGACACGGAAAATCCCCGCATCGATACTCGCTCCAGAATATAGGTAATTAATCACGTAGCGCCTTAACTACGGAATGTAGTGTGATGTGGATGCAAGATAATATCAACTACTGATATCTGGCAAAAATCTGTATGTGTAGAAAGTTGTATTGCAACCTCCTGCGAAGTATTGTACAGCACGTGAAAATTCGAAATGCTCTGAGTAAGCAGAAATTTGATGAATGAGTAAAGTGTGCGAATGTACGAATCTTTTTATGCAGCTGTCCAAGAAAGCGCTAGTATCAAATAAGATCACGAAAAGCACTGTACATAAAACTGGGAAAATAACACTAAGTGGGTTGTTTTACACCGCATCAAACAAAGAAGGAATTAATAAAGTGGAAAGGCGAATGCGTGCGTGCGACGGTAATTTCGACAGCTGGCGAGTTCGACCTAAAAAGTGAGTATAGATCAAAGTCTAGCTCTTTCATGCAGCACCGTCGAGTTTCGGGCTTCGCTAAACTATCTCCAGAACCATGTTCTCAATCAAATTTTAGCTCTTACTTCAGTATTTCTCGGGAAACTTGAAACTTTTCTGAAATTCAAAAACAGGATGTGTCTTCACCAGTATTATTTACCGAATTAAATCCCCCAATCGCACCGTGCTACATTCCAATGAAAGGGAATACGGTTTTTATAGCTGCCAGTCCTGCGTGAGATGATGCGACCGTTTCTTCTCTCTTTCTACTGAATTATTCTTGACTACCCTTTTCGAAGCGGTTTCGCCGCCTGGGCGTACGCTGTGTCTTATTTAAAATTTTGCGCTTCCATATAAGCGGCGCATCCACACTGCATTTTTCCTCTTGGTTTTCCTCGCTACATTCCAGGGGAAGAACGTCTCCTATTTCCTCTTTCTTCCGCTACTACTGGCCGTCACATGTCTAACAGCTCCAACTGCGGCAAATATTTGCTAGGATTGTAAGTCACTGTTCCTCTTATATAATGTACGATGTTTTTAGAGCTTTGAACTGAGTTTTAATTTTGTGTGCTATGTCATTTTTTTGATCCGTACGGTGCCACTTCTTGGTCCGGCAGTGACAACGTTCAAGACGAAGCAGTTATGCTCAGCACACACACCAGTTAGGTGTCTCGAAACGGCTAAGGTCCTGTCAATGCTTCTGTAGCATAATGTATGAAGTTCCTCCATAGTGCGTAATATTTTGTGCAATGATTGGAATTTGGTTTATGTAGTGTATAGCCCGTTATGTTTTTGTATAATGAATGATCCTCTTTTGTACTAGCCATCTTCTAAACTGCACTTTTCCTTCTCGCACACTCATCCCCTAACTTACTTCCTTACCATCCCATACTTCTCATTCGACAGTGTACTGTAATACTTTCATTTATCCTACCCAAAACCTTTCGCCCTTTTACACTACATCCCTTGTTGGCTCAAACGCTGTATGCCTGAGTAAAATCAATTAACCGGTATCCATATCTTTCATTTAATTGGTTTCAGCAGATGATTCTTCAAATCAAACATCTCTTTCATACCAAGAGGCAGGCTTTTGTCTGATAGAAAGAAATCATCAACACTTCGCAATGATGGATTTAATTACCAATTTAGCTGGTTTCTCAAAGAAACAAATAAAAAAAAGAAGGTCATTTTTCACTGAATTCAGCGAATAAATTGGAAGAGATTATTCAGGAATAGATTCAAGCGATGGTGCAGTAGGTATTGAATACTCTGCTGCAAACACGCTTGGCTGCGTCGGGTCCACTAATTTCCCCCCGCTACTATTTTAAGAGTTAGGAAATATGGGATTTCATTATCCAAAAGGTGAACAGGGACGAGGTTAGCGGAATCCTTTTACAGATGAGGCGGAGCGGTGAACAACTGGCTGAAGAGGTACAGTATCTGCTGGCACACAGCAGTATTATAAATCATGGTAGACATTCCGCTCGAATCGGAATATGCGTAATTTCACTGGAACTATAAAACTAATGCGCAGGTAACCGCATTTCGACATGTCGTCATTTCGACATGTCGTTAACTAAACAATACCTGCACTGAAAACATTCGTTCAGAGAAGCGGAAACTGCCTCAACAGCAACTGCTAGAGGCTATTACAGAATCAAAGAAGGCGTACCTTTAATGTGTACAGTTTGAACGAGATGAAAGTAAAAATTTTTTTGGATTAAACATCGTTAAACTTTCGCCATGCCCTTGAAATATGACAAGGAATAAATGATGAAGTTAACTATCTCCAGCCAAAAACTGCTGTAAGGGATGAGCTCTGAAGCAACTCATGAACTCGTACTGGACAATCTGCATGCTCATGTGTGAAAGCGTAAGTAGGTAATGTCGGCTACATAGCAAAAAGGAATAGAGGGCTGACTGTTGTAACAAAAATCCTATACTGTAGAGAATCTAACTATAAATTTTCATAAGCATGCAAGCATTTTTCACAAAAATTGGAAGGATATATGTAGTACAGCAGATATCTACACTGCAACACAATAGTTCTGTCATAAAACAGGCCGTCTATGGAACAAAATTACTTCTTATAGCTTGCGCTTCCCGAGTCCAAAGTTCTGAGGGTCAAGTGCAATTCAGGTTTGGCATTTGCAAAAGCAGGCAACACAAAATTATTTTTACGTAGTATTCAAGTCTTTTTTCGCGTTTTGCAGATAGGAATGACAAATTGCTGCCATAATCTGTATCCACAAAAACAGTCCCAAAGTCAGCGGTACCAAGGCTCTCGATTAGCCTTACTTAGGTTTTAGAATACATAAATTGTTTTTAGCCGTCTTTATAATTTTGCATCCACGAATTTTGTTTCTAACAGAGTTTTATTCTCAGCAAATCTATGTCATACAGACGTTATCGTAGCAATAGAATGAGATGGCTGATAACAGCAATAAAGGAAAAATCGTAATTGCCGCGTCTTCATATTGCTAAAGCTCCCGACACTGTTTCACAGAGTACTGCTGTGTTGCTTTCAATGTCTTAGTATTAACGACAATTTTCATTGGTTTTCTGATTTCTTGTTAGGAGTAGCTCTTATGCGGTTGACCTGAATGCTGCTGTCCTTAACTACCCCGTGAAAGCATTTCAGGTGTACTCCGCTTGCTGATTATTCGTTATATCAGTGACCTAGTTGAACAAGTTTTTGTCTGCTCTCTTCCTCATTTTGCTGATAATTGTAAGAAGTCTTTGGAACATGCTAAAAATAATGACTTATCTGGGCTACAGAATGATCTGCCTTGTCAGATCGACCGCAGACAACTCGTACTTTTGAAAGTTACCAAGATGACCAAATGCGTTTGAACGTGTACATGAAGCCCGAGAACGACAATTTGTGCAGCCTGCCAAACATTACTCATACAAACAATTCGAATGCACCTGGTCATTTTTAACCTTTGACTCCGTTCACGGAATCGCGTAAAAAAGTTTTGGGGCCGACGATATAATTTTGCTAACCATTCAGAGCCACACAAAATAAATTTGGACGAAACTAATGTAAGCAAAACAAGAAAAATTGTGCCATGGCCTGCAAGAATTGTGCCCTTTTAGTCGTTTTCGCTTTTGCTTCAGCAGCGAAAATGAGTGGAGACTAAAAAAGTCCTACAGTTTTTCTAACTTGCTCCTGTGAGTGAAACTATGAGGAAAAATCTAAGTGATCTGTGGCCGCAAAAGTATTTGAAATGATGCATGTGCAGTGACTGAAAAGCGAAAGGAAAAACATTTGAACATGGAATTTTTAAAATTCCAGCACACAAGCCTGCAAGTGTAACTCGTACATAATTTGACCTGAATCTGGCAGTCACAGGCATTTGCGCACTTTTCAAAGACGCTCGGATATACACTTCAGCAGTTCCTGGCAGACTAAAATGTACTGATTTGCCTGAATAAGTTTCTGCAACACTTAGCCTTCAAGAAACAGCTGAGTAATTATGATATTGTAGTGGTCTATAAATATTGATACTACGCTAAAGAAGAAACGCTGCAATATAAAACAGTGCTCCTTCCACAGCACCAGTTTGCAGAATCCGAACCACCGCCAGGTGCAACTACAAGCAGATGCAGAGCAAAAGCGAAAGGGATTCAGTGGTGCACGGCATTCGTCAAATTGGTCTCTTTCCATGATTAATCTTCGTTGTACTCTATAATTTATTATGCTTGCTGTTCCAAAAGCTAATTCTCTCAGTTACCATGGAAGGGAGGGAGAGGAGCAGATGAATAAGAAGCATTATGGACGAGGGGGAACGTCTAAACGATGAAGTCTGGCCAATTCCGCCTACCCCACCTGCCCATCTGTTCTCAGCATTGTTATAATTAGAGCATAAAAGCCTCGAGTTAAAGCTACTGCTATATTATTGCAAGCCTAGCGCTGAGGCTTGAAATCGTTACAGAAAGAGAGAATGGAAGAGAACTGCATAAAGCACCAATTTTGGATGTTGTGGTCTGGAAATGATAGACTGAAAGGGACGCTGCATTCAGCAACATAATTCAATGTTGTTGCTCGCATGCCAGAATCGTATTTAATACTAATATTCTGACATTTTTTACTTGTAACTATACCGCCATCTTCTTCTTACTGACAAGTTTTTCAACATTCTTAAGGAGTGAGCAGCATTGTGGACTAGAATTAGCGATATGCCATATCCTCAGGATTTGAGCTTCCATACACACAGAAACAGAGAAATGACCCTGTCGCATTGCGTTTTCATTTGCTTGTTTGCGTAATGCAAAAACACATGAATACAAAATGCAAGAAAAAAGCTAAAAAGAGCAAGAGACAAGTAATTCTGAAAACAAGTGAGCCACATGCTTCCGGAAAATTGTATTCACATTTACTATGCCTTTGTTGGAAAGCTTGTTTCACAGAGGCAGTGAGATCGCTGATAAACAAGATGTTCGTATTACTGACTATCTCTGTACGGTGCTAGCGAGAATTCTGGTACAGTGAGCGCACTGTTCCACGGTGCTTTACTGCATGCTTTCATAATGTTTCCGACATTCACAGGAAGTTCTGTATTCACCGAGCAGTGTCTGTGCGAAAAAAAAAAATTAGAAAACTCCAATGAGATAGTGCGTTTACGCGATGCCATTAGTGGCAGTCTGGAGGAATCCTCAATGCAACGGACGAGGTCTGATTTTTTGGCGAAAAACGAAATAGAGGAAGTCTCTCATCCAGCACCCACCAATCCTGCTAGCCATCGGGGCACAATCCGTATGAGATTGTTTGATTGAAAAGATGATTTGGTTCACTAAAAGCATCCTCTCCTCCGCTCTCCCTATTGGTATTCAAATCACTGCAAGTCTCAAAAAGCGCTTTTTGAATAGAAAATAAAAATTTGCTATAGCTAGCTCCCCTCCGCAGCCTTCCTTGCCCTCCAGCCCTCCATTCCCCCGCTTCCCCCCTGGTCTGATGCTCCACAAAGCTACATATCACTATCCAGCTGCACTTTAGTCCGTAACTTACAGAATGCATTGAGAATACGGTTTCCAGAATGCTAAAGGGGCTCAGAACAGTTGCGGCCGAAATCAGGTTGCACCCCGAAAACATCACTGGCCCCACTCGATCACCCGACGATCTCGAGTTTTCAGAAGACTTTGGTTTTTAGTTTGGGTTCTTGAAATTCCGAGCATAAATCCCCACCATGCCATTTCAACATTTTTTTTAGGAACAGCTGACGTTTTGCGGGAGGTGGGCGGCTAAGTGGCTGACTCTCCCGCCCTTCAAGACCAAATGTCTATCTTATGCGATCCTTCCAGTGACTGCTCAGGGCTTTTTATCGAATAGAAACTTTTATGCCTCAATGATACCCACAAAACAATCAACCAAATCTCCTAACATCTATCGGAGCTGCTTTATGCAGCAAAATCTATCCAAAATCTATCCAGGCTGGAACGCATCAGGCGGGCCCGTGCGATCATGCGTTCTTGCACCGGACTTTAATCACTCAGGTCATTAACTGTATGAATGGCTGTTGCTTTACACTTATCTTTTGCGGTCACCAGCATAAATCACCACAAATTTT
>UYRT01079409.1:4038-15005 GCA_900617915.1 Gongylonema pulchrum
CCCCGCGCAAATTCATAACTCGAGGTTCTGAGGTGCTAAAAAGCTGAAATTTTAGGAGAATGTTCCCCCTCCAAGCAGGTGCTAATGAGCTCAAATCCAGCTCCCGGGTAGGCGTGGTACCCGCGTGCAGGCCCCCCAAAATTTTTCCCGCGTAAATTAATAACTCGGGGTTCTGAGAAGCTAGAATCTTAGGGGGGTGTTCCCTGTGTAAGTGGGTATTGACGAGTTCAAGCCCTGCCCGCGGGTAAGCGTGGTACCTACTTACAGGCCCGTGAAAAGTTCATTCCGGGTAAGTTAATTACTCGAGAACGTGAGAAGCTAGAAGATTGGAATTTTGAGGGGATTTTTCTTGACAGTTGTGACGGCCAGTCTGTAATTCAGCTAGAAGCACTTGCCGAAAAACCGATGCCGGTAGCGATAAAAACCTGCGGGGAACTCTGCAAGAAACGCATCTTCGCACGGGCAGCCCGTGCGTTGGCCATTTATTTGTGTAAACGAACGCAGTGTTTGAGTTGGTTACTTCCTCTCCCTCTCTGTGCTGTATAATGTTTTTGCATGTTCGCCGTGCACTAAACTCTTTCCACTTATTACTGGCTGTTGTCGCAGAATCATTCTTTATTCCCAAATGGGGTTGCCGCAGTTGACATAACAAAAGCTGGCATTATTTTTGTTCGTAGCACTGTGGATGGTGATAACCCGAAAATGTTGCAGCGGAGCAGTGCGTGAAACTGCTGGAACATATCTGTCAGAGGGAGTCAACTGCTGTTTTTGATGCCGGTGGACTGCAGTGCATGCTCACACTAGTGCGCCAGCACGGGCAGTGTGTTCATAAGGTGAGCTATGTGGAATTGTTGAAAACTATCGAATTGCGCCGTCCGCGCATTTTTACTCACGCATGTCGTTGAAATATATGTGTTTCTGAATCTGCAAACCTGTAAAGCTGAATAGGAAGCATATTTTTATTCACACATATCGTTGAGTGGTAGTAGTCAGAATTAGTTGTTCCACTGGCGCAGTCGAATCTACAACCTACTGCACGGCTGCTCCACTGCGCCGCACCTGAACTTCCCAGTAATAGCACTCTTGTGAGATATGCACACTGGCTGCCCTGATAATATTGATATTTTCATGTGTTTTTTGCAGCTATGCAATGTAAAAACGCATATTGACGAGGGGTTGTCTGTGTGTATGTCTGTCGCGCACTTTCATCTCAAGACCTATAAAAGCTGCAGGGCTGAAATTTCGAAAATCTTATCTACATGCGCGTGCCGGCTTCAATCCCCAAAATGGCGCCATTACTCGCGAGGTACCTGCGTACGAACCCGCCAAAATTTTTTTCGGTTAAGCTCATAACTCGGGAATCTGAGAAACCAGAACGCTGAAATCTTAAGGGGATGTTCCCCGTCCAAGTTTGTGTTAATGCACTGAAACCCATCCCCTGGGTAAGCGTGGTACCCGCGTACGGGCTCGCCAAAATTTTTTTCGGGTAAATTCGTAACTCGCGGATCTGAGAAGATAGAACGCTGAAATCTTAGGCTGATGTTCCCTGTCCAAGTGGGTATTAGCGAGTTCAAACCCTGCCTGCGGGTAAGCGTGGCACCTGCGTACGGGTCCGAGGAAGTTTCTTCTCGGTAAGTTGCTAACTCGAGGACGTGAGAAGCTAGAAGACTGGAATTTTAAAGGGATGTTTCCTGACAGTTCTGGCGGCCAGTCTGAAATTCTTTTAGCTGGAAGCATCTGCCGGAAAAGCCGGTGCTGTTAGCGACAAAAATCCGCGGGGAGCTATGCAAAAAACGCATCTTCGCTCGGGCAGCCCGTGCGTTGGCCAGGTATTGTATTTTGACTATCGACTGAAAGGAAAATGAATGTTTCATTGCGAAGGCTCCCGCTGACCACTTCCTGTCCTGTGGCTTCGCTCAACAGCAGCAGCAGCAACAGGAACAAATTGTGATAATTTCGTGTTAAGCTAGCAGGCGTAGACTACCGATGCTCCTTACCGGTTACCGTCTCATCGATTTGTGTGAATAAAAATATTCTTTATATTTAGTTTCATGGCTTTTGTGGATCTAGATGTTGAAAATATGTCAGTTTCTAGATCTACCAGAACTACGAAGCTTTATATTTCGGCAGCTCTGGTCTACTACTGCGCGCGAATCTTTAAATGCAAAATGAGCGTTTATGTCTTCTTACCATGTGCGAACATGCCAAAACATGAAAACAATTTTGTAAGTGACGTGCGGACACGCCAAAGCATGAAAACGATTTCTATGCGAAAACGCCTGGCCGCACGGACAGCATTGGTGCGCGCTGCTATATTTTGGCAGATGCCCATTTTGTCCGTTTCTGAACTGCAAAAAATTGAGTGATTGAGCTTAATTAGTAAAATATCAGAAAATGGAATTAGACACAAAATCTAGACAGCTTCAAGATGGCAAATAAATGCTAAACTTAGTGACTGGACGCTTAAAAGAGCCAGTGTGAAGACAGACTGCTTCTTTGGTAAAAGTCTCTTGTTTTGTCGGATCTGCGCACATTGCCTGTCTCTTTGTTGGCAGTGCTAGTGCCTTTTCTTCTGTCATCGTACTGCTTTAGCCTACAGAGATGTTCACTTTTAATCGGAGGCGCTTTTTTTTCTTGGATTAAGCTGTGTATAATGCGATATTATATGAATTTTGATTTTAGGATACCGTTCACTCGGCAATGTCAGTTGTAACGAGACTGTGTAGCAAAGTGGAGCCGAACGATGCATCATTGCCGGAGTGCAGTGCCAGTTTAGGAGCTCTTTTGGAGCACGAAGATCTGAAAGTATGTTTCTTCAATGCTTCATACGTTTCTCCCCCGCCCCGCTTTGTAAGGACATCATGCGCGTGTGTACTAAGCCTGTGTCCCTGTATTGCAATTTCTCCCGAATGTGCTTGTGGTTATTTCTTTGCTTGTTGGCTCAGGTGTCGGAGTGTGCTTTGCGCTGCTTTGCTGCACTCACCGATCGGTTTATGCGTAAATCGATGGATCCGGTAGAAATGGCTCAACACGGTAATCTGGTGGAGCATCTGCTGAGTTCTCTGGTAACAGCTCGTATGAGCCATGTGGCATCGAACACATCGCTAACACACATACATAATGTGAGCTCTACGACTTCACGTGCGTCAAATGATTCGCCGGCCGTTGGTGTACACCGTCCAGCATCATTCATCTCAATTGTCATCTCAGTGCTCAGTAATCTCTGTCGCGGGTCCTCAGCTGTCACTGAACAGGCCGTAAGGTATGTTAATTTTCTTTCAGAAATGATTTTTATGCCTTTTTTTTTCATCTATGCAATGCAAAAACGCATGTTGTCGAGGGGTTGTGTGTTTGTGTGTACGTCTCTACCGAGTTTTCATCTCGAGATCCACAAAAGCTACAAGGCTGAAACTTTGGCAACATAGTCTACACGTACAAATGGGTACCTGTTTTCAAAATGGATGCACACGTCCGCGTGATTCTCATGTGTGGGTACATAAAAGTTGGGCGGAGAAACATTTTCGGTAACGGCGCAAGCTAGAATGCTGAAACTTCACAAAAATCTTCTCTGGCTTCGTCTAATCCAAAGATTTCAGATTCAGTCTTCACGCACTCCTAGGTCTCACGTACGCACACATCAGAGTTTAAACTGGCATCGTGCTAACTCCGAGGAAGTTGTAGAGGACTGTAATTTTGCAGCGTTACTTGTCGTCCGCTATTGTGCTCGTAAAAATAAATTGAGCTTTCCAGTCCTCTGCATCTCACGTACGAAAACGTGAATATTTCATACAGACACTTTTGTAATTTTAGAATTGAGACAGTTAGAGGACTATGAGCATAACCAACGGCGGCATTTGATGAGGTAGACGTAAAAACGACTGTCACATTCCTTTCATATCACGCACGCACGTATGAAATTTGTCGTAGCTCTGCAACCAAAATAGCTAGAGCGCTGAAATTTTCTGGGCCTGACCCAGGACAATAATTGAACAAGCGCACACGATATGACAGCATTCATATAGCCACTCATTTACGAATACGTGAGATTTGACGTAACTCCGCAACCGAAGCATCTAGAGTGCTGAATTTTTCAGGATTGGGTTGGGAGTTATTGTAATAATTTCTAACAGTCTTGGTAGTTGCTCTCAGTTCTCAGCCAGAAGCATCTGCCGGAAGAAACAGTGCCATTAACAACAAAAATCTGCGAGGGAACTGTGCAAAAAGGCATCTTTTCAACGGCAGCCAGTACGCTGTCGACTAATTTATGCGTTTTTGCCGTGCAGCGCTAGTGCGCTGTAACAGGCAGCAAAATCGCATATTGCAACGATCTCATCTGTGTGTATTCGTCTGTCCTTATATTTCTATTCTCCAACCACGCAAGCTTTGATGCTGGAATTTTGCCGGTGTGTCCCCTGGCTATGTGCGCCCCCCAGGAGCAACTATCATTCACGTACTGGCACATAAAAGTTTTTGCGGGAAAATCGCTGATTCGGGAACGAGAAAAGCTAGACAGCTTGAATTTTACTGGAATGTTCCTTACTCATGTAGGCCAGATCATTTCAAATTCAAGTCTTTAGAGCTATCCGGCCTTACGTACGGGAACGTGAAAATTTTGGCGGAAAAACCGCTAATTCATTAACTAGAAAAGCTAAAAAGCTGGAACTTGAGGGTAATGTTCCCTGCCCATATACAATGAAAAAATTTTAAATTCGACTCCTTAGAATTGCCCGGGACTCACGTACGGACGTGAGGATTTTGGTGGGAAAATTGTTGATCCAGGAGCAGGAAAAGCTAGAAAGCTGGAATTTTGAGGGATGTCTTCTAATCATGTACGAGTGAAAGGTTACAAATTCAACTATTCTAGTGGGATCTTTTTCGCGCACCAGCAAATTTCCATTTGTCGGGTCATTGATGCTGACATCTACAAGTGACATGCCACACAGCTGCATGATTAACTTGCTGGACTTCGAGAGATAGTATGTCACAAATTCTAGTTATTGTGATTTCTTGCGATGTAACGTATGATCGCATCTGGCGCGTTCCAGCTTGAGTTGATGTTCTTCTTTTCTGTCTTTGTTAAATACTGGGGTGATTTAATTTTCTGCCATCGTCACCTCCCTATTTCCGCCTTATTTTGGAATTTTTTAATACAAATTCCGTATCTCCTTAGCAGCATTTAGTACATTTTCCATGTGCGTTGTTGTCGGGGTCGATTTTGCACTTTTCTGGCTGGGTTTTGCACCTCTTTCATTTGCGTGGCGGCTTACTTGGCTCCTCTGCGTTCTTCAGGATTGTTTTCGGTGACTTTTTATTACAAAGGGACTGACAGTCTTTTCGGTTTTCTTTGCCCTCTAGATATGTTTTAAGAAATTATGGTTTTTTCTCTGATATGTAGTCACCCAGTCGTTATGTTTGAATAAAGTTCCTTTCTATGCGGAAACAACCATCTGCAATTTGTGTCGTAATAAGTTAACAGTGGAGGCGGAAAATTGTCATTTTCATAGAAGAATGTTTGTATTTTACATTGTTGTCTTGAATCATTTGTGTTTGCAGTTCACCTTTGTTTATCCCCGCGTTGAAATCGGTTCTGACAAGTAAGGAGGAGCGTTGTATTATGGATACTCTACGTCTTTGTGACCTTGTTGTGTTGCTTCTCTGCGAAGGGCGAAGTGTTCTACCGAAAAGCGTCGCTTGTGTTGCAACCAGCCGAAATGAATCGGGTTAGTTTAGAGAGTTGGAGTTTGCCTAAAGTTTGGTCAACATCTCTATTTCTCATTAACGTATTGTCCAGGTTATCGTAATGCTAAAATGTAGCCACAGGCAGGCACAGCTGTTCCAGGCCATCCCTTTACTGTACTTTTCATCAACTGCGTTGATTGAGAGAGAACGTCGCATATTCTTTGGTGTGCGATTTGTTTGTGTACCTTGCAAAAGGTCCTTTTTGCCTCATTCATATCCGCGAATTTAGGTTTTGTTGGCATGGGTCGTTGCAATAAACATATTGTTGATGCAATTCGCCAGCGTGATACCGATGCTGTGATTGATGCCGTCGAGACCAAGCAGGTTTCTTTTTCCACTTGTTGTATTTGAGCAAGAGACTAAAAGCAAAAATGAAACAGGAACTGATGGTCTACTTTGGAGAAATAAATGAAACATGAAGCAGAGTGAACAGAGCTGAGGTGCCACCAACTTTCTGACGTACGTGTCAGGTCCCCTCTTGGATTGCTGCCAAGAGCTTGTAGGCGAGGGCCCTATGTTGATATTATTACAATGCACTCATGACCTTAATAGGTCCTCCTGAACTTCCCTTTTGGTATTGCGTAGACACTGTACCTTCTCCGATTCGGCCCGAGCACCCGACGGTTTCTGACGTTATTATGTGACGGCCATCATCCGTCGGCGGGATGAGCATCATTGCTGGTTTTCCTTTTCTGTCATGGTTGTAACGGTTTTCTCATATTTCTAATATTATGAAATATCGGATTGCCCGTATGGTCACAAAGAAAAAATGCCAAGCATTCATCGTCTCTTGGCTTCCCCCTCTCTCCCCCTCCTCCCGTCAAATCCGGCACTTTCTCCAACTTTCATCAGCGATCACGTTTCACCTTGTACTTCATTGTGTTCAACACATTGGTATTGAAGAAATGAATACTTTAGTTTCGGCATTTTTAGAACGCCGGAAACGCTGCGAAATTTGCACCATTCGCGATCCTTTTATACATCTTTCGATTTTTTTGCGATTTGCTGAGCGACCGAGATAGACATGTTAGTTTCTTCCGGTAGTTTTGACGCAGACACACCAGCTTGGTTTTCGATGCCTTGATTTTCATACCGGCTTCTTTCGTATGTGAAGCTCCTGTTATGTCTCATTCATCTTGCGAGCGTTGCTGTGATAAAAACCGCGCCACTGGTGAAGCTTAATTTATTTGTCATCTCTAATGTCCAGACCAGCTTTCCAATCCAGTTTGCGAAATATCATCCTGAAACAGGCTATGAAAAGCTCGTGCGAAATAGCGTTCACTATTCCTCACACCGCTCTCGGCCGATATACGGGCTAAAGTGACAGAAATTGTTCTAACTCCCGAATAACCTGTATTCCCGTTTTTATTAATGCAAGAACTTGATGTTTGGATGGCACAGATCTGAATTTTGCTGCATGATGTGTAATAGATTTGTCTACGTTTAGTGTCTGTTTGGCGTCTGTGCTCACTTGTAGGCACCCCACTATTCCATGGTATAGTTGCAGTCCTGTTCCAGTTTCCTTCTTCCGTCGGCTTTCTTCGTTTTTCATTCAGCTCCCATTTCACCTGCTTCGCGTTTTAGATTTTTATTCATTGTCTCCTTTGGTACGTAAGATCCGCAGGGTGGTCTGGATAGTCGGTATTGAAAATGCGATCTGTTGGGATGCATCTGAATACCATGCTCAACAGTGTCAGACGCTTCTGGCCTAAACTGCTTCACCTAAGCTCTCTGCGTTATCTTTCTCTTCAAACGTTCCTTTAATGGTTTTTCATCACCACTGCTTACTGACCTATGGTTCCACCGATTGTCAACAGAGTATTTCCCTCCTGCCGCTTTTGCTTTTCCCCATGATTGCAGTGTTGTCCTGCATTTCTTGACCTGACAGAAAATTTGATTGCTTATGTGGCCATGAAAAGACATTTCGGATTTCCTTTCACTCGTTTGCTTCCTCCTTCACAACCAGCGCTCGCTTTTCCGCTTTCGTAAGCAATCACCTTTCTCAATGGTACCTCATTGTCTTCAATAGCGAATCACTCATGTGATGGGCAAAGTCTTTCTCTTTCGACACTTCGAGGACTCAGACAGTGCTGTGAGATCTGCGTCAACAGGCATCCGTTCTATATGTATCTCCGGTTGATGGCCCATACTTACTGTTAGGCCGTAGCAGACCAAACTATCAGTTTCTTTCATTTCAGCACTCCGTACCACCATTAACTGTATCGTTTTAATTTTCGCTATGTTTTAGGTTCATTTTTTTTTTCCACATGCAAGTTTCAATATTATAACTGTCATTTCACGAACTTTTTCCAAGAAGAGTACTCTAACGCTCACGGAATGGAATTGGTTTTCGTTGCTGATGCTTAAAGCACTTTTTTCAAATCGGTTTGCACAGTATCACGTCGAAGCGAGCCGTGAAAAATTTGAACGGTGTGGGGTACCTAGCCTCGCGCTGCTATCGATTGGCCCTTGAGCTGAATTAAAAAAATGTCTTATCTCGACCGGAACATACTTTCTGTAATTCTTTATTGGCAGAGTAAACATGCCGGGAAAATATTGGAAGAATTGTTTTTAATTGAATGTAATGAGGTTTTTTTTGCTGTGAACTATTCAAAACTTAAAGGAGCGAAAATGAACTAAGTAAGAGAGCCGAATTTGAGAATCTCTCGCTGTATTTCCGGCCTTCTTTATGAATATTCCTACTCAGATCAATCTAGTCTTAATTTACAGTTTTCAGTTTTATTATTTATATTCTTTGAATTTTATGTACTGCAGTGTTACTGATATTCAAGGCATGCTAGCTACTAGGTGGTTTCTCATCTGTGTGTAACGCTTTTCGAGACAGAAGAAGCGCATTGTTGTTCCCAAAGTTGTAGACTGTTTGCAGGTGGATGTAAATTTTACTGATGATGTCGGGCAGACACTTCTGAATTGGTCTTCGGCTTTTGGCACTCTTGATATGGTGATTTATCTGTGCGACAAAGGCGCCGACGTGAACAAGGGCCAGCGTTCTTCTTCGCTCCATTACGCAGCCTGTTTCGGCAGACCAGATGTGTGTTTTTTCATCCTTGTGTTTGTTGTCTGCTTCCGATCAGAGTTTGCTTTGCTATTTGCATGCCCAGTTTGCCCACTCGTCTGACTGCAACAGTGTTTTCTAGATTATGAAGACAGCTTTGTTTGCACAATATTTCATCGTCGTTTTTTTGCGCAACTGGTAACTTATTTCTGTTCCTCTGAGCTTGACGCATCCACATGATTCCGCTCTGGCACTCGGGTGGTTCCTGCTTTCTTGCTGATGTTCGTCTAGATATTCGATATTGCGTTGATGCTATCAGTCATCTGCTTTGTGCATCTCTGTCGCTCATTTCACTGTACGGTCAGCCCAGCTCTTCTTTTCGTTGCACATCGCCTGGCAAACATCGCTTATAGCAAGCGAGAATCGAATTACTTTATTGGGAATTCCTTGCAACTTACTGCAGCCCACCATGCATCGCTGCTGAGTTCTGATCAAATGTGATACGTGAAATTTCACTTTCACAAATGGAACTGATAACATACTGAATTTTATTCTGCGCTTCGGAGCTTGGCGCATCCACGTAATTCTGCACTAAGTTTTGGTATTTTGCCACAGCGAAATGTTAATGTACTGGCAAATTTTGTGCTGCTCATGTAGAAGATGAAGATAGCACTTCCTTATTAGGAAAGAGTTTGCTTGGCAAGTGGAATAAAAAGTTGAGCCGATATCAATCAGACATATATCGTTCTGGTGAATGCCAACGAAGATGAAATGGATAATCATCACCGACATGCAAAACCAGCGGTTGCTGTGCACTTGTGACTTGGACCAGAAGTTGCGCTGCTCTTAAACTGCAGCGTTCTGCTCTTATTGTTGCGAAACCTCTGAAGCAATGAATCTTCCCAGAATTCGACTGGTTAGATAAATTAACAACGTCGAGCTTGAAATGGCTTCAGTGTTGCACCACGGAGCAATTTGATTAACAAGACTTTGCTACGATTGTATTAATAATACACACACTGGTAACGTACGAAAAACTGAGCTGACGACCAGTTTGGCATTGAACTCTGATAGTATTCGCGAATGGTAAGTGCGCCGGGCTGCAGGAACTAACGCGGTTGAGTCTTTTGAAGATTGTTAAACAGTTGTTACGTTTCCAGCTAAGCAGTCGACTTCGCGCGTCGTGACGTGCAAGGATTCTGTATTTTGGACGGCGAGACAAATTTTAGCTAAAATGGACACCCTTTTGCTATTCTTACGATAAGAAAGACAAGAGGTGCTAGAAGTGTTCAGCAGAACTACTTGTCATCTTTGCGACTAATGCGTTTAAAAGTATTAAAGTACTGGCTTGGCCATTCAGTCGAAATGTAAAAGCGTGAACCTGTTGTGCTTGAAACCGTTGGAAAACGCAGGAGTTAAGAAATTCGACAGAATAAACAAATGGCTTCGTCCGTAACAAGAGTTCAAGACATTCTGAAACGAGCCGAGTTATTAGCAAGGCGAACAGTCGCTGGTGATTTGTTCTGTGAGATTTGCTTTTACTGTTGCACCATTCCGAAATGGAATCGTTGAGAAATTACCGCTGGAGAATGCTCCTACATAATCATTATGAACGCTTTATCAGAGTTATTCCACTTGTAGGCCACGGAAAACACCTCGTTGTCGCTATCGGACTTATCTGCTTATGATACTATGGATCATCATCCGATGTTTCTTCATTTCCAGGGCATTTTGTGCATGACATGCATGATTGTTCGGCTAACCCTCAGTTGGTCTCGGTAAGACTGATCGAAGCTGGCACTGGATTAGTTATTTTCCGTGCATTAGGCAGCCGTCAAAAAGGGATGAGGAGGGTATTGTTTGAAGTGCAGATTGACAGTGACTATGGGTTGTTAGCTTCGATGGTATGAACTTTGTCTTCAGAGACTGGCAGTGGCTGTCCAACGTCTAGAAAACGTTGAATTACAGATTAGCGGCGTCGATTGCCGCAGTAAGAATTTCTTTTAGTGTTTCTTGGTTCCTTCTCACGGTGAAGTGAAACGGCGCTTAGTTTGGCTGAATTTTGAAATTTTGCGGTACTAAATGTTGAGATTTTGGTTAGTGGGAATAACTGACTAATGCAGAAAGTGGTTTACAGCGCAAATTAGCCTTTTTATGCGTTTTTTGCAGTAATGCAATGCAAAAAACGCATATTGACGAGAGGTTGTCTGTG
>UYRT01079414.1:0-10820 GCA_900617915.1 Gongylonema pulchrum
GAGGAAGGGGGACCTTTTCTCGCTCATTCGTTATCATAATAGCGCAAAATTGTCTTGTTGCTCCTGACTATTCCTGCCTTCTTTGCTCATCCTGAAGTAACTGAAATTTTGTATTAGTAATTTGCTCGGTTTTGGAGCCATAATATCAGTCTGAGCTGACTAGATAAAAAAAAATCTGGTCAAAAAAACTGCGCACATATGGTAGCTTTACTAAGAAAGGGGGTAACCGCCTTTTTGGGTAGAAGGGAAAGGCGTTATTGTAAATCGTAATTGTGCGCAAGTAGCAACGCACACCGAAGTAATCGGTGCGATAACGTGCTTAGCGCAAATCTTGAAACAGTCAAGTCATAAAAGTATGAGTGGTTGTTGCTTTACAGTTTAACAATGCGCACTCATGTTGGCAGTGTTTTTGGCCTTCTGCTACAAGCGGTGGGACAGGGGCGTCAGCTTACGGCCGGGACATAGCTTTGCATCCCGGAATCGAGTGAAATAACTTCCAGCGTGTACCATTATCACGAATTTTGCATATGTGTATTGCCAGCAAAACGCGTTATCAGTTTTGCCCTTATTCGTGCACAAAACTTAGGCATTTGTAAAAGCTGATTTTATGCATTTAGTGGCGTGCAAAATACGCCAGCATATTTCCGCTTTCTTGTCTGTATGATTACCGAGAAAGAACGGTGGCAGAAATTTTGCAATATGAACATCTGACGAGTCCGTGTCACGGGAAACGCGCAGAAGTAGAAACTATTTTGAGCAGTCAAGCTTGCACGTGGGTATCGCACATTCTCACAAAATTGCATCTTCCTATTCATTTGACTGCAAAGTAAACTGTTGCCAAATTTGTTAAGACTAGCGTATGAAGCGGGTTTGTCTAGTTTTTCCAAGCTTTCTAGTTTGTCTGATTCCTGAAATTACCACTTTGCTACAATTATTTTTGGCGCATCCTAACGTAGGGTATACGAGACCTCACAAAGTTATATTAACTTTTTCCGACTAACTCCCGGGTTGGTACCATGGACTTTGATGTGTTCGCATACCCGGGCAAAATTTTTAGATTGTACATGGACAATGAAAATCATTGCAAAGTTTCAATCTTCTGTGTTGACCGATTTTCAGGATAACTTCCGCCTAAAAAATCCACGTGTTTTCTTTCGGGCGTCCGTATGAAAAATTTAGGCGTGCGTGGAAGTTGGTTTTAATAAATGAGGATGGGAATTGGCGTAAGAATATGTCCCTAAGTTTTTGACTTCCAAGCCTTTCCCGTTACCGAGTTGAAAGTAGGTGATAAAGTTCATTCGCCCCTGAACACAAATACGCAATCAGAACCTCTTAACGATATGAGTTTTTGCGTTTGCATAAATATGCAAAAACGCATAAAAATTAGAAGAATGAGCACAAAATACAGCGCAAAGGCAAAGCGCAGGCGGTGGGAAGCAGAATTTAACCAGTTTCGTCAGACAACGGAATATTTTAATGCTTCTTTGATTAAATCAAATAAAACACTGAAGATGAGCTAGCGGCATAATCAAAAAAACAGACTGCCTGACTTTTCTGCGTAAAAGACTAAAAATGCCACATTTAGTGCAAGAAAGCAAAAAGGAAAGCTAGTCGAAGCAATAATGTACACCTTATGAAACACTGATGATTTTGAATGACGCGCCACATGACTGATAATCCTGCCGTACTTTTTTACTGTTCCATCACTTCCATCACTCCGAAGTTGTTATCTCTGTGTACTGAAATACGTACTTTTTAGAAGCCGATATTCAAGCCGATGCCAATCCCGGTACCACAACCAGTTCCTGAAATAATTAGTCAGCCAATGCCTATACCAATAAATGTTCAACCGCCATTAATGAACACCTGTTGCGTTGGATGCCCTAATCCGTGCAGTTTTCGGAGAAAAAGGGATACTCCTGGAATGTCTTCGAATAGTACTGTCTTAAAAGAAGATCCGGTTTGCAACAACACGCTGCTCAAAAAAATAATGGCAAAGGTTAGGATTTTTTGGAGTACTTTTTGCTCTTCATGGAATGAAAGAAAACGAATATCAGAATTGCCAAAAGGCTGGCCACCTCGCAATGTAATGTTAATGGAAAACACGGATTACAATTTACGTCCAGTTTTCCTCACTTCTCTTTTCCCCAACAAGCTGTTTCGACAGCTTCTCAGGGCACAAACAGGACTCTACCATATAACTCTGAATGCACAAGCGCTAAGAAAATTATGACCATTGTTACCACTTTTTGTTTTAAATCAAGGCACCAATCAAGAGCACCGAGTTTCGTTTCCCACCCTAGAAGCGCTAAATCTTGCTCGTTAGCGTTATTTCTCCAACATCTTCTCGAGGAGAGCCTAATGTCAAGCATTTGAAATGGCTCAGCACTTCTCCGCTACTTTTACTCCAGTGTGGAAAATGAAGTGATGGCGCTCACCGGGTGGGCCCTGCTGTAATGAGATCGCTCGGGAACCCAGTAGCTAGAATGTGTGAAATATTGGTCCTCGAAGTTCGGGAAGTTAACTGTCTGTGCGGTACTTGGGCTGGAAACATTCTGTTAAAATTTCAGCTTCTCAACTTTTCTGGTCCTCGAGTTAGCAATTACCCTGTCAAAAAATTTCATGTGTCGGTACGTGGAAACCACACGTATCAGGGGGCTAGATTTGACGTCTTCAAGTTTTACAGGGGGCTGGAGACATAACGCCAAAATTTCAGCTCCTACCTTTCCTAGTTTTCGAGTTGGCTGCTTTCCCGCCAAAAACTTTCACGGGGCCGTACCTGAAAACCACATATGCCTGGGGGCTGAATTTGGTAAATTTAAGTTGTACATGGGCTGAGAAAATTCCCTAAAAATTTCAGCTCCTTAGCTTTCCTGGGCCCCAATTTAGCGATCTTCCCGCCAAAACTTTCGAGCGCTCACACGTGGAGGTTGGTACCGCGGCCCTGGAATGGCACTTGGCCAGGGAACCCATTGGCGAAATTTTGGCGCGAAACTTGCTTGGTACCGAGTTGAAATATCTGGACAGATGCACACGCACATGCATGCACACGCACACACCGAGTCTGTCCCACTATGCGTTTTTGCATTTGCATATATGCAAAAACGAATAATAAATTTTACTACTGCCATGCTTTTTTGCTGGTTTTAGAAAAAATCTTCCCACCCCTAATAAAATGGGCCTTAAACCCCAAATGGTGACTTCAGTGGAAATGGCTTTTGTTTCAGAAAATAACACCAGATCCAAGCTCCTCTCAAAAGCTCATTGCCGAAGAAGCAAAAAGTTACAATGTCCTGTGCGCAACCGGTGATTTATCATATGCCGCTTATACGGATGATTTTTGTCAAATTACCAAGGACAATGTTGTCTGTTACGCTTTTAAAAACTGAAAAGTGAAGAATTAGGAAACCGTTTCAAATAGCATAATTCACAAAGGTCGACAAAACTGGTAGGTAAATGTTTCTAAGTAAATTTTTTCTCTAAATCGATGAGGAAAGTTCGAATTAGGCAGAATGGTGAAGTTTTTAAATGTATTAGCGATGAAACGAAACGAACGAGACAAAATTAGGCGATCATGGTTCGTTTTATTTATTAGCTGTGCGATGCAGCTGCTTTTATAATTAAGAGCGTGACAAAAATATTGATGTTGATTCAAAATTTAAAAGAAAACAAAAATTTTTAGGTCTGAAATAAGGCATGTGGTCTTCATCCTCTGATTTACTACTACATAACACTGTCGGAGAATAGTTTTTGATTGCCTGAGCATCAGTTCAGCTTACTGAAACGCAGACGCATCCAAAAGTGCTGAAACTCGTCTGCTCTGTTAAATTCTTGAGCCTGAATGAAGTCACGAGAAAGTGATTTCAGTTGCACGTAACAACTGCCTCTTTTGCAATTTTTCATTCTATTTGCGTTACTTTTAATTTGCAGTAAATGGTGAATTTTGTTACAATCATCTGGGTCAGGAGCGTTGATCGGTTACTGTTACTGCAGTGTAACCGCAATCCCTGAACACTTGTGCACGAACAAGTTATGTTCTGCGTGACGAATTTATGTTATAATTTATCGAGCTTTTCAAGACAGCAATCAAACCCTCTGAAGCAGTTGCTGATGAACTGTAGAAAGAAAATTTAACGGCTCTTTCTGAACTGTGTTTACAGGGCTTGCAGATGAGGTTATACACTTGAAATTACGATCATGCTTAAAATATTGCCTCAAAATGCTTTTTTTTTGTAATATGAGTTTCAAAACTGCATGCGATCTCTGTGACGTAGAATTTAATTTGGAATTCTGCAAAAAGTGATGTCCATTAAAAATGTTCATTAAAAGTAATGTGCAAAAATGAATAATCACCAAATAAAAAAATATTAGCTCCAAGGAAACGTCATTTTACATGCATTTTTTGTTTTATGATGCTTACAAAAGGGAAGTTGTTATCGTTTTTGTACATATGCATACGTATTTGAATCACAGATCAAACAGTCCTCTCAGTGCGTTAGCCTCTCAAATAATTAAACTCAAAAAAAAAAAAGAAACGAAATCAGTACCTTCTGCAGAAGTTGATGAAAAACCGGTATATACTGAAAAAATAATAGGCGACGTTTGAGATATGCTCAGTGAGCGAAAGGGCAGAATAGTGTACTGGTTTAGCGTGTTGCTTTCGAATGTGAGAACGAGAAAATTGATTCCCTCCCAGTCCGTGTTTAATTGCTAAAAAGGTTTATTTGTAAGATAGCGTTGGAATTTTTCAGTCGTAGTTTCCGACCAAGGACCACGGCCTTGATCTCAGGTCGCAGACTTACTTTGCGTTTAACTCGTCTACCTATTATTAATTTAAAAGTGAGTAAAAGTGAAAGCCAAGCAAGAAGCAACACATTTTGAACGGTGCTTTTTTCACCTCATAATCATCACTGCTAATAAAGAATAATAAATAGCTGAGCTAATGGCTTTAGGAATGAAGTGTACGAATGAAATAATTCACTAATTCCGAAAGTGAAATGAAATTTTGCGGCATGCTGACATTAAAACCCAAGCTGGAGTGCACCAGGCTCTCCGGTGCAATCATACGTTTTGCGCTAAACTCGCAGATCGCTATTAGCAAGAATGATCCCTACACTGTAGCTTAAAACTTGGGCGGCTGATATTGGCCGTGCTTTGATCCTTTCCGGCATGCAGGAGGAAGGGCGTCAACTGGGATGAAGGTGGTACATTATAGAGCCAAATGGACATCCAGGTGCATGATTACCGGTTTTTTGCACGAAGTCCGGTCGTTTTTTCAGTAAATGCTCGCTTTGTGAAAAAATGACACATGCAAATTTTCAGTTCACTGAAAATTGAAAGTATTGCTCGAGCGGTCATTTGTCAAAAAATCCATGTTCATTTGCATATACAATTGCGATTCAGGCCCGAGTTGCTAACGATTTTTGGATTGAGGAGCTGCTTGAGGCTGTATTTGGGGAGCTAGAGAGCCGGGTTTAAAATTTTTATCTCGCACGTGCATAGAGAATATTCCCGCAAAGTCTCAGCTTCCTACCTTGTCTGATTCGCGAAATCGTTTCGCGCCAACATTTTTCTTTGGGTGTCCCGTATGCGGGGTTTAGGCACGGGGTAGGAACATATATCCAAAGTTTCAGCCTTCCAGCTTTCCTGGTTGCTGAAATGAAAGTGGGTGACAAAACGCATTCGCTTTCCGAACACACACACACACACACACAGCCTCTCGACAATATGCGTTTTTGCATATATTCAAAGTTTCAGCCTCCCAGCTTTCCTGGGTGCTATAGCGCTGCACAGCAAAAACGCATTAAAACGCATAACAATATACGTATGACCCCCAAGGCATGTAAATTTTTCACTTTTTATGCGTTTTTACCTATTTGCAAATTGCAACCCAGGCTGGGACGCACTGGGCGAGCCCGTGCGATCAAATATTTTTGCACCGGACTTGAAGTACTCAGGTCACTGATTGCATGAATGGCTTTGTTTTACACCTACCTCTTACGGCCACTAGCATAAATCACCATAAATTTTGCAAAGTAAAGTACAACTTCCAATTGACAGTCGTTCTTTAAAAGTAATCTAGTTGTTCAGTAAGAAATTTTTTCGCCAAGACTTTTATGTGACCGTACATAAGAACCGCGCATGCCTCAAGCTGAATCTGAAATACTTAAAGTGTACTTGGACAGTTGGAACATTCTCCCAAAAAAACAGCTTTCCAGTTTTTCGGATCATCGAGTTAGCGATTTTCCTGCCAAAACCTTCACATACCCGTACGTGAGTACTCTACGTGTCTGGAAAGCTGAATTTGAAATTTTTAAATTGCACTTGGACAGGGAATATCTCCTTAAAATTTCAGCCTTCGAGCTCTTCTGGCTGCCGAATTAGTAATTTTTCTGCACAAACTTCTATATGCCTTTACGTGAGTTCCATGCGTATTAAGAGGCTGAATTTGAAATATTTGAGTGGTGCTTGGATAGGGAACATTACCCCAAAATTTCAGCTTTCTAACTTTCCTGGTACCCGAGTTAGCAGTTTTCCCCCTAAAATTTTCATACGCTCTTACTTGGGTACCACACACACCTGGGGCTGAGGTTGAGATCTTTAGCTATACATGCACAGGGAATATTCCTACAAAGTTTCAGCTCCTCAGCTCGTGTGGTTCTCGAGCTCGCTTTCCCGCCAAAAAATTTGCATATTTTTTTAAAACGTCCGTACGCGAAACCCAGGCGTCCGCGAAGAATGAAATTAAAACGGGAGGGTCGCGCATGGTATAGGCACATATCCTCAAAGTTTCAGCCTTCTAGCAAAATTAAAACGGGAGGGTCGCGCATGGTACAGGCACATATCCCCAAAGTTTCAGCCTTCTAGCTTTTTCTCGAGTTGAAACTGGGTGAAAAAAAGTGCGAACACACAGACACACACGCAGACACACACGCACGCACACACGCACATACACACACACACAGCCTTTCCCTAATATGCGTTTTTGCAACTTAAATATATGCAAAAACGCATGAAAACGTATATTGCGACGACCTTGTCCGTTTGGGTAAGTGTGTGCATGTTTGTGTGTGTGTCTGCCCGTATACTTCAACTCGGCAACCAAGTAAGCTCCAGCACCAAAATTTTACTGGCAGTTTTCCCAGCCAACTGCCATCTCAGGATCGCGGTACAAACCTTCATACACGTCTGGGTCTCGTTTGCGAGTGTGTAAAAACTGCTAGCTCGGGAACGAGAAAAGATAGAAAGCTGGAATTTTGAGGTTATGTTCTCCATCCACATATAACTCAAAGTTTTCAAATTCAGCCTTCAATTGTGCGTAGCTCTTGCGTAGGGCCCCGTGAGCGTTCCTGGCGTGAAAATCGCTAGCTTGGGAAGCAGGAAAGCCAGGGGGGTGGAATTTTACGAAAATTTTCCCAGCCCATGCTCAACTCAAAGTTATCAAATTCAGCCACTATGCATATGTGATTCTCACGCGCGTCTCCGTGAAAATTTTTGGTGGGAAGAATTGCTAACTCGGGAAAGAGGAAAGCTGGAAGGCTGAAGTTTTTAGGGGGTGTTCCCAGCCCATATACAACTTAAAGTTATCAAATCCAGCCCCCAGGAATGCGTGACTTCCACGTATGGCCCCGTGAATTTTTTTAGGGGAAAACGGCTAACTTGGGAAGCAGGGAAGTCGGCAGGCTGAAATTTTAAGGGAATATTCAAAACCCAGGTACAACTTAAAGGTTTCAAATTCAGTCCCCAGGCACGCCCCCAGGTCAATTGCGGCTTCGTGAAATTTTTAACGGAAAAACCGCTAGCTCGGGAACCAGAAGAGATGGTAAGCCGCGATTTTAGGAGAATATTCCCTGTCAAATACAACTTAATAGTTTCAAATTCAGCCTCCGTGTACGCGTGATTTTCGTGTAGGGCGCCTAAATTTTTGGCTGGGGAATTTCTCATTGAACAGCTAGGTCTTTTCAAAAAAAGACCGCTAGGCGGGAATTGTTTATTTTCGCTTATGCAAAATTTACTATGATTTGCGGTACTGAGCGTAAAAAGTAGATGTGAAGGAACAACCATTCATGCAGTAGACCTAATTACTTCAATTAAATTTATGTGAAATATATGTGTTGTGTGCGTGCATGGGGTGTATATATACATATATGTGTGTGACGGAGGATCTACGGGAACCAACTGTGGAAGCGCGTTTTGCCTTAAATTTATAAAAGTTTCACGCGACAATATAACAACCCAGGCGAGAATACACCAAATGTGAATTGAATCACGAATCACAATAGACAGGTCTAATAAAAGGCGCAAGAGATAAGCGAATACGAGAACGTATAAAACGCTGCCTGGGGACAGATACTTCGAAACGAGACGATGAAGGGGACACCGACTGTGCTGAGAGTGGGACCGTGATTGATCAACGGGGTTACTTTTATAGGACAGTGATTCCACTAGCGCTGAAATGCACGCTATCCTCATTTCGGATCTCCCTAGAGCAGTTCCGTCCGTTATCGTAGCTTCATGATCTTCGCGAGCAGCTAATGTAACGTTGGGAAAGACTTTCCTTGGTAAAGGAAAGATTTAGTGTGGGATATCAGAGCCTGGGATCTTGGAACGGATCCCGATTGTTCTTTTGTTTTTTCGCAATTTTTTTTATTTCTTCTTTTTTTTTTTTGATTACTAAAATGTTTCACTTTAAAATATGTTCGACGTTTTCCTTTTGGAGTGAGGGGAGAAGGGGGAGTATGGGTTCTCCCTTACGGTCCACGTTTGGTGCAAAAACGCATGATCACACCGACTCGCTCGGTGCGTTCCAACCTGGGACTGTTTTTTTTTTCGATTAATACACTTTTTTTGACGTATTAAATTTGTTAAGGTGGCAGCAGCCTTCTGTTATAAAAGTATTTCTTATAGGTAAAAAAAGCATTTTTTTCGTGTAGTTACAAAAAATGGCCTTTTCAAGAAAAAACCCCAGTCTGGTTTCAATCAGTTTGATGAAACTGGGCTTTTTTTGAAAAGGCCTTCAACCTTTGAATTTTTTAAATTCCCCTTGTGTCTTCTGACAATGGTAGCAAGATAGACCTTAATTGTAGCTGAAGAGGCTTCAGATAACAAAGTTGTTAATGGCAACCAGCCAATCACAGCGGAATAAATGAATGGCCTGAGAGTGATGAACTGGTTCGTTATTCTAGGATTGTTTCAGAGGCGAGCCAAATTTGGATAAGCGCTCACACTCTTGCATGCTGCTTCTTATTTACAAAGCGTGTGGAGCACTTGTCGAAGATTTTGACCAATTCATTGCAAGAAAAGTGCGAAAATTTTAGGTTATGTTTGTAGCTTGAAACAGTTGTACAGTGTCTGCTTCTAACTGAATATAAAGTCATAGAACGAAACAGTGGAAAGCTTAACAGTATACAGTCTGCTTTGCACTTCAAACTAAATTTTAAAAGTTCGAGTATGAGCATGAAAACAAAAAATAGGCCAATAAACAATGGAAACTGAACAACGATATTTGGCCATTTGCATTAGTTTGCGTAAGTAACTGCCACTTCAGACGCACACGTCGCCTCAACATTAATTTAGCCACACCCCGGTGGGTATACAATTGAGTTTTTCATTACTTTTTGTCGGGATAAAAGCATAGCAAGGGAGAGATTGAACAGAGTTAGGTTTACAGCATGGAGGCAGAGAAGGGGGATGTCAGATCTGTTCAATTTAGTCGGTGCTGAACAGAAAGCGTGCAGAATCCTTCAAATTTTACATGATGTGATTTTGATAGCAAAATGGGGACAAAAATGCGTGCGCTGTTCTGAACTGGAAAGCACATGATAAGCAACGTTTTTGACTTTAATCCAAAATTTTCTTTAACCAATGAAGTATAATGTATAATAAAGAACTAGGTTCACCCATATCACGTGTTTAACCGATGTTTCTGCGAGTCAGTCATGCGTTTTGAGTTCGGTTTTTCTACTCTCTTCTGCTTGTCATCCGTTGCCTACTGCTTGCGCAAACAGCTTCATCAAATGTTGTTTGTGAGCATTCAAGTGATTCATTTGTAAAACTAATATATCACTGAATTTAGTTTTATAACAATTATCCCGTGATGAGTAAATTACATTCGAGTATCGGACAAAAGCAGCTTTTTACAATTTTTGTACTTTTGGGTCAAATTTGTCCGAAACGGATCCGGAAAAGGATTACGACCTGCAGCGACAACAGCAGCTGCAACAACAACAACAGTCGCTAATCTCTGGAAGAGTGTCCACTGATGTCAATAAAATTATTGAAGTCATTTTGATCCTCTTTCTACTGATAAGTTTCTATTAGATTTGCATTACTTTTATTAATTATAGTTCGAAAGTCATGACAGCTTCTTTTTGCTCTACAGCTTTTCCAGCCCGAGTGAGTAATTTATAGAGGTAGCTTTTATAACGGCCTGGAATCAGTGTAACATCTTTACTGATATTCAATCAGGATAAGCTTTTGTTGCAGCGCAAATCCAAGATAGCTTTTATTGCGGTATTTTTGCGCCTGCATTTTGGAAATGCATTTTTTATGCCTTAAGAATTTATAAAACCCCGCTTTTGGGGAAGCATTTATACTTTCTTATGCCCAAAGAAGCGCGGAAGGAAAAATGCGTGCTACAGTAGCGGTGTTAAAGCTTGAAATTGGGCGCCGGATAAGGGACCGAATGGACCTGAAGAACACATGTAGATTTCACACGAATCTGTTTATACTTGATTCCGACATTCCAGCGACTATAATTCGCACCATCAGACATCAAATCCTTTTTGACTTATCAGGACGGGGTAATGGAGGAGGGGAAA